>VUQJ01041277.1:0-10122 GCA_015108635.1 Andinoacara biseriatus | reverse complement strand
CGAGCATGTGGAGAGGGTCCACACCTTCAGGTTTCTTGTGTCCTTATTTCTGCTGATCAAGAAGGCCCAGCAGCGACTTCACTTCCTGAGGAAGTGAAGTCGAGAGCCTGCTGTCGTACTGTATCACAGTACGGTACGGTAGCTGCACTGAGGCAGACAGGGTGAGGCTTCAGAAGGTAGTCAAGACAGCACAAAGAATCGTTGGCTGCCCTCTCCCATCCCTGATATATTTATTTTTTTACAATGTATATATTTTTATACATTCTGTTTTAGTTTATGTATATTTTTAGAAATTCTATTTTATATTTTAGGAAGTGTAACTTCCATGGCACTGAACAGGAGTGCAACTCCAATCTCATTGTACATTTTGTATAATGACAATAAAGGCATTCTATTCTATTCTATTCTATTCTATTCTTCACTAGCTTAAGTTTTTTGGTAGCAACTCACATCTCTTGTAAATTTCAGTGTGTATCATGGCGGATGAGCTCCTAATTTCAGTTTGTGTTTTTGGTTCAGAGCAAATCCAAAAAGCTTGGTCAGCTTGGTGTTGTAGCCTCCTGAGATTTGTTACATATTCCTTTTGACTCCAACACCTCATAACAACTGTGTCCACTGGGAAGCTCAGGTTGCTTTAAACAGCTATAAATACTGTAAGATAATCAATAATCAGTGTTAATGATTTTATGGTTTTTCAGCAGCTTTCTTGTCCTCCTTTATAAAGCCAGGCACGCGCGCGCGCACAAACACACGCACACGTCAGATGGTCATGTACACATATGTGAAACATTCTCCAGTACGGTGTAAAAACACATAAAGCTCTCAGCAGTGTTATTTTTTTCCTGAAACCATGGAAACCAAAGCCCAGACTCTGAGCACAAACAGTCAGTGACTCGGTCCTGAGACAATCCACACAAAACCTACTTTTATGGTTTGCGCCTTACAGAAACTAGCCTTGAACAGTTGGCAACAACTTTTTAGCTTAATCAGATGAAACAAAAAATATCATTTCTTTAAAATAAAAATATTGCACCTTAAAGTCTGTACATGAAAAAAACTATTAGGCATGTGTTCTTGAGTTATTATTTAATTAGTAATTAGCCATGCATGTAGATTCTACAGGGGTAAAAGACTTTTACCTGTTTCTGAGAGTGTGTGGAGCTGCTATAGGCTAGTTTTCCTTACATCAGGCATCGAGAGAGTGTGTGAACGCCTGGCCAGCATGTTGTTAATGATTATTTCAAATGAAGACAACTTAATCTATTAGATTAACTTCATTTAATTCTAATGTAATTTTAATATCTCAATCGACGTTTATATGGATTTCTTACCTATTTGGCATACCCTCATGTAAATCTTATGACAATTGAATGGCAGAGCCAAAATGGACCTGAAACTGTGCTTTAGCATGCAGTTAAAACACAGCCCAGCCCTACCCCAACACATGAGTGGTTTGCTGACGACCTGGTAGATGTTAAGAAGTTAACAAGTAAAGGAATGGCACTTTTAAAAATATGCCAGTGACATGGCCTGACTGTCACCAATGCTGGCAGGTAGGAGCTGTAGCTGAGAGAAGCTAGAGTCATCCAACTATCTTCTTGCCACCACCTCAGCATCCAAGTCCTAACCAAGTCACCCCACACTACTGTTAGTTACTGCCACCAGGTAGATGCTATAAAACCTCACTGACCTAAAAAATATTTTCCATTTGTGACAATCACAATTTAGGATAGGCAGTGCACTCTGACTTGTGTCAACAGTACTTTGATCAGTTTCTGTCCTAATCAGTGGAAAAACGGGATAAAAGCCTTGGAAAATTGTACGGGGAACAAACACACATACACAAAAACACAACCCAGCACTCAGGTGCTAATATGGGACCTCAAATCAATACATTTTGAACATTTCCAGTAAACAATGAAAGGTGTCAGTAACAGAGCCAAACAGGACTAGAATAGATGTTTACTCACCTGACCATATTCTTTCTCTATAGCGGCACGTTGCTTACTGAAGGACCTTAGGGAACACAGAAAAACAGCACATGTGTAATTTAACCCCCACTTTTATTCTGCATTTCTGTATTGATCTCCCTGCTCATCACCCTCTGTCCAAAGGATCCCACAGGAGGACTTCATGCAGTCAGGTGAGACAAACAGTGTGTAATACCTGATCTCCTCCAGCAGCTCAGTGTCCTGATGCTGTTTGATCTGCAGCTTGTTGAGCTGCTCTGAGAACACTACTTTCATCTGCTGGCTCTCCTTTACCTGCACGTGCACACACACACACACACACACACACACACACATACAGGGACAGCTGTACAGTACATCTTATTCATTGGTAAAAACATAACAAAACAAATCCTATCATTCAGCTTTGATTCACCAGCTTTTTTTGTGTGTTTGTTTTTGCTCTGGTTTCCCTTCATAGTGCTGGTGTCCGATTATGCAGACCTGATCACTGACTGATAGGCCTCCCAATAATGGACACCTGGAAATGTCTAATTATTAATCCAGATATTAATGATTCAAAAGCAGCCATGTTCACAAGTCTAGAATATTTGCACTGAAATGCTGTTTTATTGCATGTTATGCTGTGATAACCCAAGGTCAAACTGAGATCCTGTTCAAATAAATCAGGGGTCCCCAAACTTCCGGCCCATGCCCCCAACTTCCGGTCTGCAAATTATGTCAAAAATAACATACAATTTGGCCCTTTAAGTTACTTTTTGACATTTCGCCTTCCCCGCCAATCAAGAAGGTTAAGCGAAATGTGAAAAAAGTAACTTAAAGGGCCAAATTGTATGTTATTTTTGACATAATTCGTGGACAGGAAATAGGGGTGGGACCAGAAGTGGCCCACGGGCCGCAAGTTTGGGCACCCCTGACATAAATACAACTGCCTCACAATGTCAATTGGATAATTAAAGCTTAATAAACAATGTTAAGCTGTTTTTAGTTGTTGGTAGCCCTGTGCTTATATAATTGTTTTTGCTGTATAAAAGAAAAAAACCTTCTAGCTGAAGATATCAAAGCAACTATCCTCTAGCTGCATCACAGTGAAAAACACCGGCTGTTTGTTAGCAACTTAATTTTCTGCAACCTCTTCAAAAGTCTGTGTGAGGGTGAGCTAGCTGCTAAGAATTCCTGTCTGATGTTTGTAAACAAATATGTGAAGCATGTATCAGTTTTAATTGTTTCCAAGCATTCTGTGTAACTGTTAACATGCTAATAATCCATAAGTGACAGCTTTTACAATGGTAACTTTTTTTAATGTATTAGGCCGTACTGTCTGCTTGTTAACATAGTACTAAAAAAAATAAATAAATAAATGAATGGAGCACTTTCAGATCTCAAGGGTTAAAAAAAGTCATGCTGTATATCTTACTGATACAGACGGAGTGATGTGTTAGAAATGAAAGGATTATGATGAAACCTACAGAGGGCTCAATTCATAGACACTTAAAAATTAAAGTGAAAAAATGATGCAGCAGGCTGGTCTATTTTACTGAAATTTCATTAAAGCAACTATTAATGATACTCGGTAGTATGCATGCCTGACAATGTCAGGGCTCCTAATGAGACAATGGATGGTGTCCTGGGGGATCTCCTGACAGATCTGGACCAGGGCATCACTGAGCTCCGAGACTGAGGTGCAACCTGGCAGCATCGGATGGACTGAAACATAACGTCCCAGAGGTGTTCTAATGGATTTAGGTCAGGTGAATGTGGGGGCTAATCAATAGTATCAATCCCTTCATCCTCCAGGAACTGCCTGCATACTCTCGCCACATGAGGCCGGCCATTGTTGTGCACCGGGAGGAACCCAGGACCCACTGCACCAGTGTAGGGTCTGTCTGACAATGGATCCAAGGATTTCATCCTACTGGCACTCAGGGTGCTGCTGCCTAGCTACTTAACAAACCAGATCAATATACCAGAAATTTAACTGAAGCTGAACTCTGATTAAAAAGTGTTCCTTTAATTTTTTAAGCAGTATATTAGTAAGCTTAACTTACAATTATTGGAAGTAGGCCCAAAGGTTACCCATGAGTAAGTACTGCACATTACTGGCTGGCAGCCAGTTTATAAGTTTGAGCTGTGAGCTTAGTTCCATGTTGAAGTGACTATTAACACTTGTTAGTCACCAACCTTGACTTAAAAAAAAAAAAGTAGTATCCCAGTTTCTTTCTCATTTCTTTAGTTTTGAGTTGCAGAAAAATCCCCAAAACAAAACAAAAAACATTAAATTCTCCAAGTATGTCAAAACACAAAAAGTCTCAAATGTCAGAGACCTGGCATGGCATGTAATATACACAGTGAATAACATTATAAGTGACATTTTTCACAAAAAACTAACAAAAACGTAACCTCTGCCAGTTCCAGGTTGGTGTGGCTGTAGTGTATGAGAGTCATGATGTATGTAGTGTGAATATTTCTCATACAACAGAAATTAAAGCAGTGGAGTAGCACAGTGCCAAAGTTAATCTTCAGTTTTGTTGATTAGATATTTAGTATGACCTTACCTTCCTCGGTGGTGGCTGCATGTTTGGATGCTTTTAGTGTCTGTTCTCTCCGTTATGGCGTTAGTTTCAGTTGTGGTGCACCGTTACTTCCTCAATAGTCTGCACATGCACTCTCTCTCTCTCTCTCTCTCTCTCAGATTGTGGGTTGTCTTGAACACCTATAGAGGGCAGCAGAGTCCAGCAGCCAGACTAGTCTGAAATATAATTTTGTTCCTACTTGGAAGTGGCAGAGGTTCTGGGTTCTCTCCCTGAAAAAGAACTAAAACTCTCAAACTACACTTCTTGAATTAAGTCTAAATATTAATCTTTCTTATTATTCATTAGAAAACAGCCTTGTTTACTATTTTATTTGCTCTGACGTGCCATGTTAAGTTGCGAGAACCAAATCCCTCTTCCAAATCTCATCGAAGAAACACTGTTTTGGTAAAATAGTTTCTAACTAGTAGCTTTACTAAGGCCTGGATTTTGTTGCCCATTGCCATGCACATTTAATACCTTTAGAAAACAGCATCTCTGCAGCCTTTTTGGACAGTCTCTTCTGTGCTATACATACAGCATATTGAGTACTGAGTATTGTCATACAATAAACTTAAAAATCTAAATGGAAAAAGGTAAATTCTCATACAACTAAACTGTATTTTCAGTTGTGCTTTCAAGGAAAATCTGTTTTCTGTAGAAAGCATCAGCAGACGTTCCTCTAGTACAAGGTTGCACATTTAGAATAAACATGCATTAGGAGATGTGGCTGCATTGAAGTCAGCTCATCTCACATTAGCCAACATCTTGAGGATCCCCAAGATTTCAGGGTAAATATTCTGTGCACTGATGAGGCACAAAAAGCTGAACCTTTTGTAAAGTTGGAGTCCTGTTACATCTAGCATAAAACTAGCACAGCAATGAAAAAAGAGCATCATACCAACGTGAACATGGTGGTGGTAGTGTGGTGGTCAGAGGCTCCTTTGCTGCTTCAGGACCTGGATGACTTGCCCTGATTGATGGAACCATGAATTCTGCTGTCTACCAGAAAATCCTGAAGGAGAACGTCCCACCACATTTGGTCCTGAAGCTCAAGCACACTTGGGTCACGCAGCAAGATGATGGTCTAAACAGCCTCTGAATGGCTCAAACAAACCAGAATTAAGGTTTTTAGTAGCATTGTCAAAATCTGGACTTAGATCAGATTGAGATGCTTTAACATGACCTTAAAAAGGCCGTTCATGCTTGAAAACCCTCCAATGTGGCTAAATTAAAACAGTTCTGCAACATTGAAGGGACCAAAATTCCTCCACAGTGATGTGAAAGACTCAATGCCAGTTATTACAAATGTTTGATTGTAAATTCTTACAGTCAAGATTGGCACAAAAGTTATTAGTTTTGAGGGCAATTACTTATTCACATAGTGCCTGTTATGTTGCATGTATCCTACTGCGCATGAGTAGGGGGGTGGAGAAAGGGGTGAGCGAGGAATGCTAGTTGTTGTTGTGGTGCAAGGCGACCATTAAAGTGTGTGTTCGAACAGCAGTGATGTGGTTATTGAGTTAACATTGGTAGCAGGGGATGGTTGCTGCTGGGAATTACAAAGTTCCTCTGTCGTTTGATGAGAAGACATCTTACAAAAGTTGGAAAAATGAGATTGAAATGTGGAAACGTGTTACGGACTTGGACAAAAAGAAGCAGGCTCTCGCGGTTACCCTGTCGCTATCAGGTAGAGCGAGGGAAAGCACGCTGGAAATCGCGGCGCAAGACCTCAACGCCGAGGCTGACGATATAACAAATTAAGTAAGTTCAAAATGGAACTACCAGATTCAGTGTTAGCATTCAAGCTCCTAGACTAAACGTAAACTAAAGGGCTAAACGCTAAACAAACAGCTAGCTCTAACCCCCTGTTCCACCGTGAATATTTCAAACATGAAGTCGGCCTTGAAAAGAATTTTTGGCAATAACGTCTGTTCGCCACTAGAGGGCGACGCCGCCTTCTTCACGAGATACACAGGCAAACATGAACAGAGTTCAAACTCAGAGCAAAGTCCAAGAACGGCTGCAGGAACTAATCCACTTGACAAATACGGAAGAAGAACTAAATGTGCAATATGCCAAAGCACCTATCGCTGGGCAAAAGACTGCCCCAACAAAAGAGAACATGTGAAACTAACAAATATTGAGGGATTAGGTTGTGGAAGAATGTAACATTACTCTGTTTTCAAACGAATTCCCCTCTGATGCACAGATATTCATGACAGAAGCTTTAGGGTCCGCTGTGATTGACACTGCCTGTACAGGGACTGTGTGTGGTGAAAAATGGCTTGCAGATCATGTAAATGGACTACCCCAGAGAGAATTATTAAAAATTAAAGACGAAAAGTGTGCAAAACCCTTCCGGTTTGGGGATGGAAAAATTGTGCAATCTGTGAGAAGAGTGACAATTCTGGCAAACATTGGAGAAACTAGATGCAAAACAGAGACAGAAGTGGTTCCAGCAGATATACTGATGCTTTTGAGCAAGACATCATTGAAGAGTGCAAGCGCTGTTTTGGACATTGCTCAAGACGGGGCAACAATGTTTGATCAACCTGTGAAACTCAAACTGACATGTTCTGGCCATTACTGTGTAAACTTAAGAGAGGAAAAGAACAACAATGAAAATCAGTTTGAAAAAAGTGAGTCACCAAATGATGAAGATGAAATTCTCATTGTGACAGAAAACATGACAACAAAAGAAAAACAGTACCGTTAAAGCTACATAAACAATTTGGACATGTCTCAGTTGACGATGATGAAAGCATCACAATCCCGAAGGAAATTGTAGAAAACTGTGAAATATGCATTTGATACAGTAAACCGAAACACAAACCCGCAGTGGGCTTACCCATGGCTGTGGTATCTACATGCCATTGACCATTTTACAAGGTTCAGTGCAGGAAGTATTAAAAAGACCCAAAGAGATCTTGAAGCACTTTATTCACTGCTGGATAAGCATTCATGGTCCACCTCGCAGATTATTCAGTGACAGTGGAGGTGAATTTAACAATGAAGAAATAAGAGACATGGCTGAACATTTTACATTTTACATTGAGGTTAAAACCACTGCAGGATACAGTCCATGGAGCAATGGCCTCCTGGAGAGACACAATCAGATCCTCACGGAAATGTTACTTAAGGTTAAGAGAGACAACAAATGTGAATGGAAAATGACTCTGGACTAGGCTTTAATGGCAAAAAGGTGCATGCACAACGTACACAGCTACAGCCCCTATCAGCTTGTCTTTGGACAAAACCCAAATCTACTGATAATGTCAATACATGGATGGGCCATCACACTGCAACACTGCAGTGTATGAGAAAGGCTTTTGCTGAGGCTGAATGTTCTGAGAGGATACAAAGAGCCCTTCGAAAACAGCTCCGACCCATGGATAAAAAATCTGAAACTGGAGACAAAGTCTATTATAAACGCACAGACTGTCAAGAGAGGAAAGGTCTAGGTGTGGTTATTGGCTAAGATGGCGTAGTAATATTTGTCAGACGTGGTAGAACATATGTGAGAGTGCACCAATCTAAGCTAAGAAAAGTGAGTGCAACACAAGAGAAACAGGAAGAAACGAAAAAGGAAAATCCAATCAAAACAGAAGAAAATTTCTTTAATAGACCAGCAGCAGTACTTGATGAAGAACGCGATCTTGAAAGCAAACATGAGGAGATGACATTGACAAGGGATGAAGCACATCACTCTACAGAAAACAGTGAGTCCTTCTGTGAATCAGTACCTGGAGAGGGCGATCTCCAACTGCCACACTCAGCCAGTGTCAGTAAAGGACTGAAGCTGAAAGCTGGACAAGTTGTTAAATTCACAGACAAAGAAACAAGACAAAAATATTCTGGAAAAATAACCAGCCAGGCAGGAAAGGCCAGTGGGAAACACAGAAACTGGTACAATTTAGAATAAAGTGAGCCAGAGGAAAAAGCTGGATCCACTGGATCAGTTGATATGGGACAAGTGAACAACCTTGAAGTAGTCGAGTCAAACACCGACAACAACAGAGATGACAGCAGTGAATGAGGATATTTTTTCACATGCCAAACAAACTGAACTTGACAACTGGAAAACAAACAATGTATTTACAGAGGAAAAAGATGCAGGTCAGAAATGCATATCAACAAGGTGGGTGTGCACACTCGAGAAAACACAAGTGGGCATTGTACCCAAAGCTAGACTGGTCGCAAGAGGTTTTGAAGAAATAAACACTCAAGATCTCCTTAAAGATTCACCCACATGTTCCTCCAGATCCCTAAAGATGGTCATAGCCGTCATATGTCAAAATAAATGGAAAATGAAGTCCATGGACATCAAAGCAGCCTTCTTGCATGGTAAAGATTTAACCCGGGATGTATATATCCGTCCACCTCACGAGGCAGAAAAGGAAGGCTTCGTCTGGAAGATAAATAAATGTGTCTAGGCTTGGCAGATGCTTCCTTATTTTGGTACAACAAGGTGAGAGAAACCATGCAGAAACTGGGAGGCACTGTGTCAAAAGTCGATCCAACTGGCAAGATGGCTTGTGCAGGATGACAGGAGCCCTTGCATGCCACGTGGATGACTTTGTAAGGGGTGGCTCAGACGTGTTCTCTTCAGCTGTTATTCCCAAACTGAAAGCTGCTTTTCAAGTTGGACGAGAAGAACATAACAGCTTCAACTACATTGGGATGGAGGTTCATTCTCTGCAGAATGACATAAAAGTAAAGCAACGTGCATACATAAAAAAAACTACAGCCTGTTCTTATGGATCCCACCAGAGCACCACAACGGGAAGCTCCTTTAACAAACCAGATGGATATGTTAAAATCCAAGATTGGACAGATACTGTGGGTAGCAAGACAGAGCAGACCTGACATCATGTGTGACATATCCATCTTGGCGTCAAATACAAAACATGCTACAATTCAAACATTGTACTGTGCAAACAAACTGGTCAGAAAACTTAAACACGAAGAAGTTACCCTTGGGAGACAAGAAAAACCACAAGTTAGTGGTGTTCAGTGATTCTTCAATGGGAAATCTCTCAGCTGGAGGGACACAAGGTGGACACTTCATCATGCTGATGGGAGAAGATGGAAAATTTTCACCCATGTGCTGGCAGTCAAAATGGATCAAGAGAGTGGTGCGAAGCACATTAGCTGGAGAGACTTTAGCACTCGCAGATGGGATTGATAGTGCTGTCTTTCTAGCTACACTCTATTCAGAGCTCATGGTTGGTGATGGCACACACAACATCCTGCCCATTGTAAGTGTAACGGACAACCATTCCCTCCTTGATGCTATAAAGTCTACACAATCTGTGAGTGAAAAGAGACTTCGACTTGAGATCAGTGGCATCAATTTGAAGATTAAGTTCAAATAAGCAAAGTTTAAAATGGTTGTTTTAATTTGTTTTATGTTCTTTAAAGAAAGAGGGGAGATTGTTATGTTGCATGTATTGTTGAATTGTTGAATGCTGCTAACAAAGGCAAGGCTGCACCATGTTACAGTAAAATATAAAGGTGTTAATGTAAATAGTACCTGGAGGCCACCAGGAAGTTTCCCACAGTGTGAATACCTGTTCCTA
>VUQJ01041239.1:0-10395 GCA_015108635.1 Andinoacara biseriatus | reverse complement strand
CTTTTGAGATGATCATGGCAGGGAGATTTCTCTGTGGCATTAATTCAGGTAAACCTCTGAGCAAACTCATTAGAGCTCCTTTTCCAGCTGGATAATCCCTTTTGTGTATTTGGCTGTTTTTAAATTATTTGTACTCTCACCTTTATCACTTTTTACTGTTATTTGTTCACACTTCTAGGAGTCAGTCTTTCACTTCATGCAATGTACCTCATTGAATGCACTCCCCGGAAACTAAGAGTAATTGCTGGTGTGAGTGTTGGTTTCTTCATCTCTTTTGGCAAGTTCATTGGTCAGCTGCTGGGGATCAGGTGAGAACTCCATGCAGTCCTGTGAAAAACTAAGTAAACCTCATGATTCAACAGCTTATAGAACATTTTCTTTATGACTGCATAATTTGCTTGTGGAGGAATTTTGGCCCACTGTAAAAAGACTATTAGTCTCAATTTTCCATTATGGAACATATTCTAAAATATGTAGACAAAGTTTTTTTATGGATTGTTGAACATCTGCCCATCTATACTTCTGAGAAACTGTCTCTAAGATACTTTGTACCGTATACTCAGTCGTGTTACTGATCTGGTGCCAATACTTTTTGAGATGTGTTGCTGCCATCAAATTCAATTTTTTTTTTACAGAAAACAATAAAATGTCTCATTTTAAACAATTGATGGGCTTCCTATATTCTATCATGAATAAAATTGTCATGTACGACTGTGTGGGATGTGGAGAATGGACGCACAATGCAGGACTCCGACGGCAACAGAAATGCAGACTTGACAACACAGGCAGGCACAAGAGAGAACACAAGGGAGGAACTAACCTAAGAATTAAAACTGAAAGCACGATTAAACACTAAACAGGACACAGAGGACCAGAAATGAAAAAATGAAAAATGATTTTTTAAGATTTGCATAAGATTTGGTCCTGTAAAATATCTCTTAACAGTGTTTTTGGAAACATTTAATTATTTTACATCTGTGACAGCCTGACTATTAATGTTGCACTTGCAGTGAGTTGCTTGGCACAGAGACGTTGTGGCCCTGGCTGCTTGGTTTCAGTGGTTTCACTGCGTTGTTTCAACTCGTCAGCCTGTCCTTCCTGCCAGAATCTCCCAGTTTTCTGTTGTTGGATAGAGGAGACCGTCAGGCCTGTGAACAAGGTGTGTGAAAACATTTTTAGCTTCAGGGGATCCTTCTTTCATTGTTATGTTTCAATCTTAACTTATCACCTAAATGACATGTTTTCTTATGCCACTTTAGCTTTAAAGCAGCTCTGGGGCAACAAAGACTACAGCAGAGAGTTAGAGGAGATGTTGGAGGAGAAAGTTAATCTGAAAGGTGTTCGCAACTACTCAGTGTTGGAGTTGATTCAGAACAAAACCTTGCGCTGGCAGCTGATGACCATCTTTGTTATTTTTACCTCATTGCAGCTCTGTGGCGCCAATGCTGTGAGTTATATGTCTTAATAAATTTACTGTTTTTATTGCTTATAAAGATTTTCTCATAGACATAATATACACTTTAAGAAATCCCTAACATATACACCTCCTATAAAATGTGGGTGTTTGTGAATAGAAACAGCACATAGTTTCTTATCTCTCTATTTATCTTCTTCTCTCCAGGTGTACTTTTATTCTTTTGATGTGTTTCGTGCAGCAGGAATCCCAGAAGACAAGTTACGATATGCAGCCTTGGGGACCGGGCTCTGTGAAGTTTCCACCACTGTAGCCTGTGTAAGTCCTATTTCACTGATATCCAATCATGTTTTATATCCAATAAAATGTGGACTATCCAGCAAAATATAATTGCTCTGCTCAAGGACAACAAACTTTGGTAGGACAAAAAGTACTGAATAATTCAAAGGCGTTTACATGTGCAAAGAGACTAGCAATCCAGCAGTCAGAGCTGACAATAACTAACAACTTGCATCATTGGAGACATCATCTAATATAAAACCCTAATCAGCTGGTTATACACTTGATATGGGTTGAATATAATTGATTTCTTTGTTTGGGCTTCTGTTATGTTAGTCTCTTAGCACAAGTCAGTTTTAGGGCAAGTTTATGTCCAAGAATATTTTGTATAATATCCAATAGCATCTTACCATTATTTTTTTTAAATTTACTTCTTGTAGAAGTATCAAACATTTATAGCAGAAAACAAAAGCCTTCATTCTTCTCTCACAGTGTCAGAAGGTCTCCCCGTAATGTGAACTCCCTGTGGCATCTGTTCTCGTAGCGCCCCCATGTGGCTGTTTGATTCTGTGCCATTACTGCAGAACGCTTAAAGATTAAATGTGTTCTGATGTTGCAGTTCACGATTATTGAGAGAACAGGAAAAAAAGCCCTGTTGTTCAGAGGGTACACAGGAATGTCTTTGGTACTGATTCTCCTCACCATCACTGTGTACTTGCAAGTGAGTTACTGTAAAACTGGCCACCTTTTTATTATTATTATTATTATTATTATTATTATTATTTTATATAATCTGTATATTTTGATACGTAATCCAATTTACACCCTTTTATTTTGCTCAGAGTCAGGTCTCCTGGATGCCGTACTGCAGCATGGTCCTCATTTTCCTCTTTATATTCTTTTTTGCCTCTGGTCCAGGTATGTTTATCTAATAAACTAAATATTTCTTTAGACTAAAATATTTACATCAAGAATGCTTCATTTTGAGCAAACAATGAGGAGATCTAGTTGTAACATGTACATTTCCCCTGAAGTTGGAGTAACACCTCCTCTTCCAGGGGATGTCATTGCTCAGCCTTTCAGATCAGCTGCGTACACGATCGCCTGCACACTAAGCTGGGTGGGCCTGTTTATGCTTGGGATGCTCTTCCCCATCATAGTGGTAAGTGTGTTTTCATGGTGTGCCATACTTTTAAAATATTTTGAAACAAGTCCTTATGGATGTGTCATGCACAAGGACTCACAAATGGCCTCCAAATGCTTCATTTCCAGGAGAAACTGGATTACTTCTGCTTCATTATTTTTCTCTTTTTTTGCCTCGGCTGTGCGATTTATGTGAAATTCAACGTCCCTGAGATCAAAAATAAGACGTCGCTGGAGATCGCTGCAGAGTTTGAGAAGATGCACTGCAAACCCAAAGTGAAAAACTTCACTGAGAAGAAAGTCAGTGGAATCATATCATATGAAACCAAACTGTGATTAGATATAGTCAACAAATTGAAATGCAAAGCTGCGTGTGCAGCTCGAAGAAGTCACTGCATGTCAGAAGACGATATGAATTGACCTAATGACTATTTAGGATCAAATTGGTCATCTTAGGCTTTGTCTTGTTTTAGACCTGTGGGTTTTTTGAGATTAAAAAATATGATTTTCATATGATATGCTGCAATGTTTTTTTTCTGTTTGTGATTTCTTCCTTTATTGTGAAACATTGTCAGACCTTAAAATGTCCATGTGGTTGTCAGTGGGACACTGAGACCAATACTTTACTTTTTGCTTCAAGTTATGATCAGGTCCTTTCTTTTCAAATGTGTTGAATTAATCCTACATCTCTGCTGCTTCCATACTGATGATGTGTTCCTGCCTGTGTGACACTATATGCAGCATGAAGGGTTGGTTATGTCCTATGTATCGTGCAGATAATAATCCCAGCCCAAAGGAACTTTCAGTACAGCACATAATGAAACAGCAGCAGTACATAAAACATGAATTTACCAAAGATCTTTGAAAGCTCTCTCAGGGATTACAAATAATATTTGCTATAAAATAACTTTCCTACATAAAACACAACTGAAACATTCAGTAAAAACAAAGCTCAAAAGGGTGATGTTTTAAATGATTATAATCAGTGATTTTTTACGCAATTGCAATCGCACTCCAAGGTGAAAGCTCCGTGGCACTGAAGAGAATCAATGCTGTTTATGTCACCAATAAGCTCACAGTCACAAGGAGGCATTTCAGCATGTGTGCAAAAACAGAAAAAACACTGAGTGGCACACCTACAAAATTTGGGTAAATTTGCAAATTTAATTATCGCTTTGAAAAGTCAGAGGAGCTGTACATCAGCCGGTGTTGAAGATGGAGGTAACAGACACAAGCATCTCCCCCGAGGAGAGGAAGAGAAGCCTTGATCAAAAGTCAGTTCAACTGGGGTAATATCGCATGCTAATATACATACTGCTGCTGCTCTTTAACTTAGAATAACATATATTATCAACATGATCAGAGTTCTGGATTTTTATTAGTTTTTCTTTCTCAGAAAAAGTCAGACTTTTTACTATTTCCGTGTTTTATAATTCCCAAAACCAGATCACAAGATAATCACTTATTTACATGTCATAAAAATCTTGCCAATCTAATCTTGCATTCTGATTGCATTTTGTTAAAAAGGAGTTTTTCCTTCCCACTGTTGCCAGGTGCTTGCTCATAGGTGGTCGTTTTGACTGCTGAGTATTCTCTGTAGTTATTTTAGGGTCTTTACCTTACGATATAAAGTGCCTTGGGGTCACTGTTCATTTTGATCTGGCGCTGAATTGAGTTGAATTGAATTGAATTGAATTGAATTGGTGCAGAGTTATGTTTGAGTTACAGCAATTTTGTGGTTCATGGTGAAATATCAAAATTTGCTATGCTGTAAAGGTCACACCCTTTGATGATGACTCACAGGTTTGAAAACAAAGTAAAACCAACTCTTTAAGACTTTCCTGGCCAAATGTGAGATGATTCTGCTCAACCACCTTGAGGCTGTACCTCAGAGTGTAGGTACATTTCCTCTTCTGACTAGATGGTGCTGCGACTATCATTAAATATGGTCATATGAATGTGTTCAGGCCTCCTGACTGGATAATGTATGTTTTAAAAAGAGCCAATTAAAATTTCATGGCGAATGATTTAAATTTGCTATGGTGCCACGGCCATGCCTTTCAGTGAACTCTCAGCAGTTTTGGAATTTAGATTCACCCCGATCTGTCGTTTAGACTGATCAAATATGAAGTTGATCGCATGAAAAACCTAGGAAGGGGTTGACAAAGTATGAGGGCTGGAAATTGCAAAAATGCCACCAAAATCGCCTAATTAATTCAAAATTGTGGACTTCCTGTTGGGTGTAGATTATCGCTCCAACAGGATTTTTTGCGTATGTTGACAAGTTTCATACATGTACATGAAACACAGCGGTGGAGCTCATGTTTTGACGCTATAGAGCCATTTTGGAGTGCCTGTGTGTATGTATAAAGAAATGTGTATTTAAGATATTTTACTTCTGTAAGAAGACAAGTTATGGAAGCACCCACCCACCCCCTCAAAAATTAAAAATTGAGTAGTGAATACATATTTAATTACTACCTGAACATGTTTATCCAGAGAGATGACAGTGACAGCCTTTATATCCTGAACACTCTTTAATCTTTCAGCTATAAAATAACGCACCTTGCTTTACTTTTTTTTTGTTGCTGTGATTTTATAATATTTCCAATTTAATGCCTCCCTGGCAGCAGCAAGACCTTCCATCTCTGGCAGGAACATGGAATGGATTCATCTAGACAACTTTTTTTTAAAGTATGTTGTTTGAAGCCATCAGGCTGGAGGTCAGCTCTGTGACATCTTGACATTTTGAAAAATACACATTTTCTTGTTAGGTAAAAAGCTTCCTACGTAACATACTATATTTCTTTTATTTAGATATATAAAAGTGCAAAACCGATGCTTTTTTTTTTCCTTTGCTGAACCTTGTAACTTCTGGGTTGCTGAAAAAGACTCCAGGAATAATTCAGCAACATCCCGTTTTTGCTGATCACTGTTTAACTGCATAACTGATGAAGTAAGCGTCAAGTTACAAGTGTTAAAGCAGATCTGATGCTGATTGTAGTTTAATGTTTACTGAACATACATAAGTCCATCACAAAGCTTTTTGCTTTTTTCTGGAAAACAAATACATTTTCCAAAATGTAACCAATCTATTAAGAATCTGTCCTGTGTGATATACGGGGCTCTTTAAAGGTTCCATGAGATGATTTTCTGTGGCTGGTGTGTGATGCAGTTCCCCACTAAGTGTTAAGCCAAGCAAAGCGAGGTTAAAAGTTTTTCAAGCGTTTAAACAGATTCTAAGACAATAAATAACTTCTTTTAGAATAGGCTGCTCACAGTCTTTCATTCCCATTGGGCAGAATTCTTAAGTACACAAAACCAAGTCCACCTCAGATACAAATTTTTAAGTTACTCATACGCATGCATACATTTACCAAACATGGTGTTTCCTTTGCTTTTTTTTCTTTTACTTGCCCTCAAACACTTTTGTTCTTTGACCTGAAAAATAAAGTTAATCATTTCAGTGTTCAGTTAAATGTGTGCTGCAGCCATGTGAATTATCTGAAAAGGCTCCTCATTGGAAAACGACAGACGACCCACGATGACACAGCACTTAAAATTCCTGGTAGGTAATATTACAAATAGTTTGTTTTTCTACATTGCATTTTTCTGTGCATGTGTGAATGCCAAACTCGAAAAAAAAAGTACAATTTGATCATTTAACATAATTGACATTAAACAAAATGTACTTACATTTGTCATCAAAACTGCTCATGTGCTTCTTTTCTCACATTTCTGCAGCTAGATTGTCCTGTTGTAATTGCTGCAATTTTTGTGTGTGGTATTGGTGGAACATTTCAATATGGATACAACATGTCTGTGATGACCTCGCCCTCTGTTGTAAGTAAAATACTTGGTAAAATGAAAGAAACTTAAATACATACAACTTTAAGCAGTACTTTTAGTAAGTAAAGCTACGTGTGTAACTGTGCATGTTGTTGCAGTTTATAAAGCAGCTGGTGAACACAACCTGTGAGCACAGATACGGTCTCTCTCTGGAGCCATGGCAGCTCTCGCTCATATGGTCTTTCACAGTTTCCATTTTCTGCATTGGGGGGTTACTGGGGTCACTGGCAGCTGGTCCGCTGGCATCAAAATTTGGCAGGTTGGTGTATGTGAACATAAAGGTTCCATCTTCTGTTTATCTATTAATGTGTCACCATCAAAGAAACGCACAAATAAATGTTCTGCTTTGGCCTCGGGCTCTAAGACTCTGTTTTTCTGTCCCACAGAAAGCGATGCCTTTTGTTAAACAATTTTTTGGCTATATTTGGAGCTGTGTTGATGCTCTTGAGTAAAACAGCCATGTCTTTTGAGATGATCATGGCAGGGAGATTTCTCTGTGGCATTAATTCAGGTAAACCTCTGAGCAAACTCATTAGAGCTCCTTTTCCAGCTGGATAATCCCTTTTGTCACATTACTGAATCAGTTTCTGTTTATACCTGTTATGTGGCTGTTTCTCTGTCCTCTCACTGGTATTGATTTTTTTACTTTTTTTAAAAAAAAATTTTATGTGTCTAGGATTCAGTCTTTTACTTCACGTGTTGTACCTCATTGAATGCACTCCCCAAAAGCTGAAAGGTATGGTTGGTGTGACCGTTGGTTCCTTCATGTCTTTGGGGAAGTTCATTGGTCAGCTGCTGGGGATCAGGTGAGATAACTTCCATGTGAAAAAGAATGTAAAAAAAAAAGAAGTCACAAATATGTCATGTTCATTTTAAAGATAAAACAGTTTCTAGTTCATTGCTGTAAATACAAAGGAAAGAAAGGATGTGACGATCATCAATTGCCAATCAGAGTATAACTGACAAAAAATGCAACCCTGGGAATTTCACCCAGGGAATTAAGTTCCTTTCACCCACGTATTTTAATTCTCTTTGAAGAAAAAGAGAATTAAAATATAAAACAAAACACACAAAAGCTAACAAACAGAAAAGCTTAATCAGCAGCTGGGGTCCTTTGGGGGACAAGGACCAGTGCAAAGCAGGATGGAATCCCAAAGAACAAAGAAAATGAAATCACCCAGACACATGATGACCACACCCTTAAGTGAAGGACCAAAATTACAGGAAAGCATTTTTATTACTCCTCCCCGACCGATACTTAATGTCAAAATCAAAATAGGCTAGCTAGGGTGCCCATCTCTGCTCTGTGGCAGATGACTTTGCAGTGGACAGATGACTTATTAACCCTCATTGAAATACTTTGAAATTCAGAATTTCAACCATACAATGTTATTGGGGGACATAAAAAAATGTAATTACTGTTGTGACATTTTTTATTATGTTTCATTTTCATATAGAAAATCAAGGTCGACGAAGTTACCATATTTGGTTCCCTGCCCGTCTGTGGTAAAAAAAAAAAAATTCCAATAAATGTATATATATATAATACAAGAAATTACAACAGATTCATTACAACATCACTGCTCCCATGTCACTTTGGCCTGGAAGGTCCTGGTTTTAGATGGAAGGGACAATGTCAATCTGCCACATGATCACCTTCCTTCTCGTCTTTATCACTGATGGCAAGGTGGGCTAGCATTACCACAGTCTCCCTGCTCTTGCCATAAACCATCTAAACAGACATTTGCTAAAAAAATTAATACACAAGCAATGAAACAACTGGTATAATGTCACAAACTGACAAAAATCACTCATCTTCACTTTTATAGCTTTAAAAGGTCTAGAAATTGGTTAAATTTATATTATTTGTCAGTGCTTGAAAAAACTTTGGCAATATAAAAAAATAATGTTCTAAGCTTTATTTATGATTTGTTGAAAGAGGCATGTGTCCAAATATGGTCAATTGTTTGTTTATATGAACAGGGCTTAAGATCAAATGTGGTGCCCACATTTTTGATGCCATAATTTCACTCATTTCACTTAGTCCTTCACAAACAACACATATGCTATTACTTAGCACAACTATTCAACAACATCTCAGACATTGATGGAGAAGGAACAACATTTTAAGCGCTGCCTTGAACACCATACTGGACACAAAACACTGATGGAACTGAAGAAGCCTTATTTATCCAGCCGAGAGCTATAATCTCTCCAGTGCATCCTGGGTCTGCCCTAAGGGAGTGGCCAGTCACCCGTAGGAGGAAGCTCATTTCCACCACTTGTATCTATGATCTTGTTCATTTGGTCACGACTCAAAGCTCATGACCACAGGTGAGGGTAGGGACATAGATCGACCATTAAATCAACAGCTTCACTTTTACACTCAGCTCTTGCTTCACCACGATGGACCAGTGCAGCATCCACATCACTGGAGTGGGACATCACTGTAGTCCCAATCCGTCTGTCAGCTTCACACTTCCCTCTCACATCACTCGGGAACAAGAACCAGAGATACTCCTCCACTTGGGGCAGCAATATTTATTTTCACCATTTTTGTGAATATATAACGTGCAAGTATTAGTAAACTGTCAAAACAGTTGGTTAGTATTGGATGGGGGACCACCCGGAAAGACCAGTTACCGTTTAGGCTGGCTGTATCTCACCTCCTAATTGGAAAGTTGATAGTTCAATCCCTACCTGTCCCACTCTGTTAGATTACGTGCTTTTAATTTTTTATATGTAATGAAAATTTCCTTTTTTATGGTATTTTTCTGGTGCCACAGCTACCAGAATTTAGCTGTGGTTATACAAAACAAGATTTCCATTTTAATATGTTATTTTTCTGGTGCCCCAGCTGCTGGAATATTATACCAATTAACCTGATTAGATGCAAAATGTCCCTTCAGCTTTCTTTTTAGTACCTCTTACTTTTCCAGCCTTCCTCAACTTTTTTGAGATGTCGCTGCCATCAAATTCAAAATGAGCTAAAATTTTACATGAAATAATAATATGTCTCATT
Organism: Andinoacara biseriatus; assembly: GCA_015108635.1. Lineage (NCBI taxonomy): Eukaryota > Metazoa > Chordata > Actinopteri > Cichliformes > Cichlidae > Andinoacara > Andinoacara biseriatus. The sequence continues at coordinate 688 of VUQJ01041239.1, read as the reverse complement.
TTCTACAATTGATGGGCTTGCTATATTCTATTGTGAATAAAATATGATTTTATGAGATTTGCAAATTGTTGTATTCTGTTTTTATTTGCATTTTACAGAGCATCCCAACTTTTCTGGAATTGGGTTTGTATAGTATACAAATTAACTGAATTTTATAGTTTTTCTTTTACCGCATATAAAGAAGAAAAATATTTCTAATCAAGGAATATTTAATTTTGTAATTTGGAATTTTCCATCCATCCATTATCTTCTGCTTATCCGGGGTCGAGTCGCAGGGGCAGGAGCCTAAGCAGGGAAGCCCAGACTTCCCTCTCTCCAGCCACGTCCACCAGCTCATCAGGAGGGACCCCAAAGCGTTCTCGGGCCAGCCGAGAGATATAATCTCTCCAGCGTGTCCTGGGTCTACCTCGGGATCTCCTCCCAGTGGGACATGCCCGGAACACCTCACCCAAGAGGCGGCCAGGAGGCATCCTAATCAGATGCCTGAGCCACCTCAACTGGCTCCCTTCGATGTGGAGGAGCAGCGGCTCTACTCTGAGCCCCTCCAGGATGGCCGCATTCCTTACCCTATCCCCAAGGGAGAGGCCAGCCACCCTTCGAAGGAAACTCATTTCCGCCGCTTGCATTCACAATCTTATTCTTTCGGTCACTACCCAAAGCTCGTGACCATAAGTGAGGGTAGGAATGT
>VUQJ01041236.1:0-10237 GCA_015108635.1 Andinoacara biseriatus | reverse complement strand
GTGTTTACTCAGGAAGAGCAGAAGGAGAAAAAAGATCTTCATTTCAATTTTTTTTTTAATCTGGTCTTGGATCAGCTCCAAGTGTACAGTGACTTGACATATTTTGGGAATTGAGACGCTGATCTTGTTTGGCAGAGAATATAGACCTGCTAGGGTTGGAACATCTTCAACATGTTTTTTTTTGTTTTTTTTAGAGTTCCAGGTGTTTTTTTTGTTTTTTTGGCATTTCCCATTTATGACAACATCATTTTTGTTTGTGTTTTTGAATGTGAAGATATTCTCACTAATGCTTTGTAAAAATTACTTTTACTTTGACAAGTTAAAAATCTTTATGTTTCCCTTGCATTTATTATTCTGTGCACCGCAGGCTTGTGGTACTTTGAAACAGTACTCTTACAGGTATTTCTTATAGGTATTTCAAATTGTATGCCACTCGGGGCACTAGGGTCTGCCAAAATTAATAAATTAAAATTAAAAAATGGCAAAATGGCAAAACTTACTATAAATTTGTGTGAACCTTTTCAGTTTACTTACTCTGGCAAAATAAACTTGATATATCTCTTTTTCTCGAACTTTTACCCACAACTCAGTCTTTAATACTAGAATCTAAACTTTAAGGTACAATTTTTAACAATGAAAATTGCTGGAAAAAAGTACTCAGTTGATTCTGTTCATCTATTTTTTGTAAGTGCTTGTTAAATTCAGGGTTGTAGAAGGGATGGAGCCTATTCCAGCTTTCTAAGGGGCAAGATGTGTTTTCCACCCTGGACAGGTTGTTAGTCAGGGCGAACAGAGAGACAGGCAACCATTCATGCTCATGTTCACATTTCTGGCCAATTTAGAATAACCTATTAACCTAAAATGCATGTCTGTGGACTGTGGGAGGGAACCGGTGTACCCAAAGAGAACTGACATAGTCACAGGATGAACATGTAACTCCACAGAGAAAGGTCGCAGCTAGCAGCTGGATTCAAATCAAGGACCCTCCTACTGTCAATCAATTGATTTGCTTAAAATTATGATGTGTTAGTATCATTAAACAGCACAGACTACATAATTTTATGCTCTATATCAATTAGTATCAAGAAGCTGAGATGATGGCATTCTCTAAAAGTCCACAATGTTAGCGTGTTGCTACTCCAGATCTATGCAGCTGTGCTAGTGTCAAAAACTGCAGTTCCTCAAATGGCCACTTGAGGCTGACCCAAAAAGTAAGTGAACCACAAGAGACTGCCATGTTAAAATGCTCAGCTTTACAGCAGAAATCCCTTTTATAACAGCTGTTTGAGGGGTGAAATGTTTTGCAAGTAACCAGTTTAAACTGTATCAGGGCTTAAAGTTATCATTACAGGTGCATCGACTTTGACTGGTGGGTAGATGCTGACATAGGCGACTATAGCCGAAAGCTAGGCATAAGCTCTGCTAAATCGACTCAATGAGCTGGACCTTTTCATGTTGGTGCATGTAACTTGGCACCAGGGCTAATCATGATTTAGAAATTAGTGAGGTCCAGATTTTCTCCTACTATATCATATTTAAGGTATCACAACTTTGCTCCTATGAACATGAAAAAAGGCTACACTACTTCTCGAGACTAGGTCTCAGAGTTGCAGTGCAATCGAAACAATTCTGAAACCTGTAAATAAGCTTGCTAGCTTATCACTTCACCCTGTCATCCAAGCATGGTATCTATTGGTTCCAAAAAAAGGCAAATAGTGATGACTTAATGCCGACATGAAGGCTTTTAAAATGGATTTCACAAACCAGTAGTCGCTTTTATACAGCCTATGATCTATTACCACTGTATGCTGTTAGTGTTAAGCTGGAATTTTTGGCATACAGACAACAGAACTATTTTTAGCTAAGATGGGATCACAGAGCTGCAGAGATTGGCAGATCCTACCCTTGAGTAACTCTACATACATACTATAATTGACACACTCAGACATAATCCGTTATGGGACTTCCACACTGTTCCCAGACTTCAGTGGGAGACTGCTGCCTCTTGAAGAAGTCATGACCACTGTTTGATCAAAGGGGCTCTGCTCCTAACGCCCACTGCTTTCTGCCAGTGCTTGATCTGGATCGATGCAGGGGTTAGTGTACAAAATCCCCAGATTCCTATAGCTGTGCAAACCCACTTCTGGTGTTCAGAAAGGGAAGTCATATTAAGTTCATGTTTGCAGTCATTCGCATGTATTTTCTTGGCCATGTGGTTGTTTAAGAACACGGGGCACCCTGAGCAGTAGGCCATATTTGTTACAGAAGGCCTCCAGGAGCTCCTGTGACAAATGTGTTTTATAGCAAAGCAAGACTCCATTTCAAATGTAAATTATTTACAACAACTGAGAGTTAATAAAAAAATATTGGCCTAATGAATCAATCATGCTCCTTCATGAATGCAGCAGTTTATTTTGCCTCCAGCTGTGGGTTGTTTGATACCACTGTATATGAGCTTTTGCCTGAAATTACAAACCGAAAGAGTTCTAACAGACATTTTTATTGTTTGTCTTAACTTTTCTAATAACAGGCACAAAGGCAGGCTTTGAGTTCGTATAAATGCTTCCTATTACCGTTAAAAATCAGTCTTTAGCCCAAGAACGCCAAACCAGCTCAGCTTGTTCCTTTATCAGCTTACAACCAGAGTTCTCTGGGTGCTTATAAATCCACTGAATATTGTTCATTGTGAGTTTCCCGTCTTACCAAACAAGAATAACAAGAAAAGGCCCATAATTACTGAATTTACTGCAGTTTGAGAACTTCACCAGAAACTTTTCTGTTCCCATTAATGGAAAATATGGTAATTAGTTTTTCATATTCCCTCATACATTGGAGGTTGATATAACTTATTCATGACAGCAAAAACAAGAATTGCTGTTGTCTGTCCATTTTCTTTTTCGCACTGCTAGATGGAAGCAGGGGCTTCGCTGATTTCAGCAGCAACTGAGCCTTTGCCTCTCTCCCCCTTTCGGTGCGGTACCCACTGGATATGATTCAACGGCGTCATTAAACGGGGAACTGTTTCATCAAAGTGGGAATCAAGCCAAAAAGATTCCAATGGGAAAGTAATCAGTTTGAGGGACGAAGGTTTATTTATTCAAGACAAAATGAAATTACACTCCCTCTTGAGTGACATTTACGGGTGTGCTACCTGCAGTGCTGACATGTTTACAAAGTGACTTAAAAAAAAAAAAGTGTGTTCTTGTTTATTCAGGTGTCGCTGCACAGCACAACGCCTGACCCTAAAGTCTGTTTTAATAGATTTCTGTTTGTAACACCAGAGAAAAATATATTGATCACCTAGCACTTTTTTTTTGAATAAAAATAAAAAGATTTTCAAATTTTCAAATTAGGTTTAAAAATGTGTGTGTGTGTGTGTGTGTGTGTGTGGAGGGGGGTACTCTCTGCTCTGAAATGCTGTGTTATGCCCTTTGACAGTTTTCACACCAGCCCACATGAATCATATTTACAAGGCCAAATTAGCTGAACTTGTTTTAACTGAGCTTAGTCTAACTCATCTGTGCAGATACTGCCATTGGTAGCGTCAGGTGTTGGTGGGGCAGGAGGATGAAGGCCCTGGAAAAGGGACTGTCTGTACATCCTGTTTACCAGTATCTGTGAATTGTATGTGAATCTCAGTTACCGCCGATGAACGTTAGCAAAACTATCCAATGTGAAATGGTCACTGAGTTGGGTGTTAATGGTGATCCTCTGCTATCTATAGATGTGGTTCTACATAAGATCAGTCGTCCTCTTTTTTTTTCTTTCGTAATTCTCAGGAAAATTAAATGAAGAGATCAAACTGTTCCTCAAATTCCTTCATGCAGGGAAGATGCGGGTTGAAGGCAAAGCTAGTTAGCAAAGTGCTTGATTGCAGCAGTTACTTGCAATCAAGCAGGAGATGATGCGACTGTGTTATAAAAGGGATCCTTCTTTGTTCCATGGTGTCTTTGAGCTATGATATCTGGCTGTGAAATTTAAAAATCCTCAACACAAAGAGATCAAAGAGATGATGAAATAGTTTTTATGTATTTATTTTAAAAAAAAAATGAATGGACTAAAATTTAGTACCAAAACCAACATTTGGGGTACTGTGTAAAATGAAAATGTATCAATAAACCAAAGATTTTTATATCATTTGACTGCTAGGTTTAATTGAAAAATAATGTTTAAAATCTGAACTTTATGGTTTTAGGAAAAAATATGCTAATTTTGAAAGCCACACAACAATCAAAGAGCATAGAGGTCGTACACAGTGAAACACCAGTTGGAGCGTCTCAGAACGAATTAGGTTAATTGGCAGCAGGTAAGCAGCATCATTACATCTCAGAATTCTCAGAAAATTAAAGCTGGGGAAGGTTTAACTACTTTGTGAAAGACTGCTTGGCCAAATAGTTTAGCCATTTAAGAATATTTGTCATTATAAAATTAAAAATAATTAAGGTATTTATATTTAACATAGTGATAGTGCCTTTTAGTGTAGTGGTTAACACATTTACTTAGAAAGCGAAAGGTTGCTGGTTTGATGCCAGCTGGAGAAATACGTCCCTTTGGGGTTGCGTCAGGAAGGGCATCCACCGTAAAACTCTGCCAAATCAAACATGTGCCGCTACCCGCTGTTTTAACAGGTTACAAGCACTTGTTTTTAATTTGTTTTCCATACACATTAATAGATAAGTTTGATAAGGTACAAAATTGGTCCAAACCCAGAAATACAGTTTAAAAAAAATGTGCACACTTTGCTTTTCAGTTGCTTATGTGTATTTAAAGAAAAGAGAATTTACTTTAGTTTAAAGCCAGACTTATTTATGACCTTAAATTCATTTCCTTATATTGACTTCTGCATAAATTACATATTTTCCCTGGTGTTGTTTGCTGAAAATAAAAATTGTAAGTGGAGGCTGAAAGTGTGTCAGAAATGAATTCTTCATCCTGAATAAATTACTTTGGTGAAAAATTGCAGAACATTTTTGATATTAGTATGTATTTATGACCTGTTTACACTAGAATAGGGATAAGTGATCTTTGGTCAGAGACAACAAATACATCCAATTGATTTTAGTCTTCAAATGGGATTTGTTGCAAAGAACGAGTCTTTACCCTTTAAAGATACATAAATATATTTAGCTGCTCCACAGTGGTCCACTATTTGGATTTATGTACGCTTGTATTTGGTTTCATTAATCGGCCTCTTCTCCCCTACATGTGCTTCTGTCATCTTGATGTCTCAGCTCCAAGTAAATTGTCTCATGTTGTTAACAGACAATTGCTCATTATCTAGCACTCCCCGATCCAATTCTCAGGGATTATGCCTCAATTAAAGGTTATTTCGCCTCATGCTCGTGGTGGTGTGGCCCTGATTTGAACCTGCTTGAACACCAGAGGATAAGAGAATGACCCTAGAAAGAAGAGCAAATCCCTCTGTTTGCCCTCAGCATGAAAAAAAAATGCAAAATGTGAAAACACCTATGCAGGAATTCTATAAAAAAAACTGTTAAATACACTGTCTCTGTTGGCTCTGAGTAAGCAGCTTCAGTACCATTTCCATTGCAATTGTAGGACTTTACGGGTGAATGTGGGAGCTTCCTTATTAATGAAGAAGTGGTTAGGAGCTGGACACGGGCAGCCTAGCTCAGCGAACAATGCGCCATTGTTGCTGCTAAGGCTGGGCTGTCACACGGTGCTCTGATCATTACTTACCCACAGACGTCCAATGTCACGCACAATATCCCCAGGTTTGCCCTTCATAGGTTGTTGTGCATCCTCCGGTCGCTCTAGCTTGCTTAATGATAACAGGCAGCAATTACACTCACATGTGTGCACACACAAACAAGCCTGCACACAGTACTGTAGTGCCAGGAAACAAACACATCTCTCACCCACCTGCTCGCCTTCTCCCTTGGCCTTTTTGTTTAGGAAGGAAGATAAATATCCCCATAATAGGAAAAGCCTGCTCCTGATGCATTTTCAACAGTCCACTGCTTCAATTACATGTATTTACTTACAAGTCTGGATTTATTTTCTGCCGGCTGCAGTCCGATTTGTTTTGAATGGATAATGAAAAGGTCTTTGCTGCTATTGTGGCAATATTTTAATGCTTTGCCTTGCCAGCACACCTACCAATGAACTTTATGTTTGTGAATAGTTTAATAAATCAAATAAGGGGTGAGGTTATACGTCAGGCAGTTTGGGTGTGCTGCTCGTACACTACAGTGAAAAGAACAGTTTATAAATTGCAGCCTTGTTGGTATGAAAGACCCATGCGATGCAAGCCCGAACTGAGTGGCGGAAACTAGAAAAGAGGCCAGGATATTATTCACCTAGCCTCTATGAGTTGACACAGCACCGCAGGAATGTGCGAAGCAGTCACACTATTGCTTTCCCAACTGGAAATGTTGGCAGTATTCAAAGCCATCTCTCCAGCTGCAGTTAGATTTCATGGGGCTGTATGCATATGATGTCACAGTATGGATATCAGGGGACACAACTGAGCTGGTGTGCTGGTTGGGTGTTACGCTTATTGAGATCATGATTATAGCTGTGTCTAAACTCCAGTCCCTTTGTGACAGAGCCATTAGCAGGCTGTCACACTCTTCGGCGCGCTCTATGCATGTGACTGCTACTGCTAATACACTGACTGCAGTTCACATTCACATAATAGATTATAGCTAACACCGTGGCATTGACCCTTGGTGCTTGGGTACTTAAAGAAGAACTGTAAATAGCATAAGCTCACTTTGTTTTTTAAAAAATTTAATTAGTTACCATTTTTTGTTGCATAGTGATGTGTCAGCTGTCAAAAATATCCAGTTCTGTTTCCTCTGTGTCTCTACAAGGTTGCTATTACTCTACATCACTGGTTTATGCAACCATGCCTGAGCAATACCAGGGCTGCAAAGTCACATTGCCAAATTGATTGCCCATTTAAAAGGATTGTGGCTTTTACAAGGTTTGGCCTCCTTCAGTTGAGTGCAAAACGAGTACCACTGTATTAAGTGGTAAGACCAGAGTGCTGATAGATTACCTTTGGCCACTCTGTTTAATTGTTGGACTTTGGTGGCAAACCTGTTAAAAGAAAAAAAAAAGTGTGGGGGTGGTGGTGGGGGCTAAATTGAGAATGTTAAATATTGAAGTGGTTGCCGGAGGGCTAATGAAATTAACAGTGCAAGTAAACAGCCTCCTGCAAGTGCCACATCCTCCTCCTCTTTCCTCGCTTTGTCCCTTTATCTCATTGGCTTATTGTGAGGAGAGCTTCAGGGGTGAGTGTGTATGAGGAGAGGGAGGTGGTGTCATAGGTACCCATGCATAGAGGGTTTAGAGGGGCTCATCCAAGGTCAGAAACCCCAGTATTAACACCATTTCCATCCCACCAGACCCTCCTCCACACCGAACTCTATCTCCACTCTGCCGCATCAGCTCTATGATATTGTTAACCATAATCCGCTTCCCTGCCTTTACCTCTGGCCAAACAGCACAACTGAGCTGTGAGGCTTTGTAACAAAACTGGAATGATTATCTTTTCTAGTTTCCATTCTCTGATAGATTTCATATTATCAAAAAGAAATGAATATACCCATAAAAAAATAATAAAAAATCCAAAAAATACCATTTATGAGGCTGTGAAAGTATTTTTCTTACATTTGGTTTTCGTAGAGGAAGGAGGCACAGCATTGCTTCCTTATCATTGTAGAGACTGAGCAACGGGAGAGCTTTACCGATTGTGTTTCAACTTGAAATGGCCCAGTATGACATAATTATGTCAGTGTAGACTTACTGCTGCAGTTTTCTCAGATGGAGATGTTATTAGCTATTGGGCAACTAGCTGGGAGCTTTGCTGTATTGCATTTGTTGTTTAACTCAGGCCACACACATGCTTCTAATGTGCACACACACCTGGAACACATTTTACAGTAAAGCCGGTCAAAGCCAGGAGAAGACGCTTATCCCCATTACACATTCTTCCTGAGGGCAGCAATGGACAGCTGGCACATAAAGTATCCTGTACAAGAGCACATGCGCACACATGCACATGAATACGGTGTACACGCAAAAGCCACGTATGCATGTTAGGTAAATAATGTGGTCAGCACAAGCACGCTCGCAGGTGTGCACACGTTTTGTTCTGCTAATCCACATGAACACAAAGACCATATATAATCACAAGCATACAGAAACGTACACACACAGACACACACGCACATGCACACACGTTTATAGATGAACTAGATTTAGCACATGGTGAACATGTCCACTATGATGGGTAGCTGGCTTCAGAAGACATCCACTGGAGCATGTGTTGGAGAGTCACTTCCATCCTGAAGGGATCTAGCTCTGAGCAGATGTGCATCTCAGGGGCATATTCTCAAATCCTATTCAACTGCTGCACCCACGAAAATAGAGAAGCTTATTCCTCCCACTTTAATCTGCTTTTCAGATTCTATTCTTTTCTTGGGTACCAAAATCATGAGGTTACCAGTGAGTAAGGGTACATAGACTGTTAATGAACATCTAAAATGTAGTTCCTAATGTAGTTCCTAAATAGCTCAAAGTAAGGACCATCAAAAAACATAAATGAATTTAAATAACACAAGAACTTAGAAACTTAGAATTAAGCATGATGCTCTATTGGATTGAGATCTGGTGAAGTAATTGTCACGTTTTACACATGATATTTTGAGCTTTATGACATGGTGTCTTATCTTGCTGGAAGCAGCCATCAAGAGACGGGCACACTGTGGTCATAAAGGGATGGATATGGTCAGCAACAATACTCAGGTAGGCTGTGGAATTTAAATTATGTTCAGTTGGTACTAAGGGACTCAAAGTGTGCCAAGCAAATATACCCCACACCATTACACCACCAGCAGCAGCCTGAACTGTTGATGCAGGGCAGAATGGATCCATGCTTTCATGTTGTTTGACACCAAATTCTGACCCTAGCATCTGAAAATCAGTGCAGAAGTCAAAACCCATCAGATCAGGGATTTTTTTTCCAGTCTTCAGTTCAGTTTTTGTAAGCCTGTGTGAATTGTATCCTCAGTTTCTGAAATACTCAGACCAGCCATGGTTGTCACCAACTACCATTCACACTCACATTTAAGGTGCTTTATATTGTAAGGTAAAGACTCTACAATAATTACAGAGAAAATCCAACAATCAAAAAGTTTTAAGCCTAATCTTAAAAATAGAGAGGGTGTCTCCCGAATCCAAATTGGGAGCTGTTTCCACAGAAGAGGTGCCTGAAAGCTGAAGGCTCTGCCTCCCATTCTACTGTTAACCAAAAGGAACCACAAGTAAGCCAGCAGCAAGTGCTCTATTGGGGTGATATTCTAGTGCAAGGTCTTTCAGATAAGATGGGGCCTGATTATTCAAAGCCTTGTTTTTGAGAAGAATCATTTTAAATTAAGTTCTGGATTTAACAGTGAGCCAATATGGGAGAAATATGTTCTCTCTTTCTAGTCTCTGTCTGTACTCTCGCTGCTGCATTTTGGATCAGCTGAAGGCTTTTCAGGGAGTTTTTAGGACAGCCTGATAGTAATGAATTACAATAGTCCAGCCTAGAAGTAATGATTGCATGAAATTGCTTTTCAGCATCACTCTGAGACAGGATGTAAAGGACCCCAGTGCATAATGTTTTAAAGGTTCTAAGGTTTGCAATATGCATTTGTTGTTCTAACTGTTCAGTCATTTCCTGCAAAGACGGGTGTCTTATTTTGAAAAACAGAAAAAAGGAACTCGTGATTACCGTGAGAGGAAAGTGAAATAAGGAGAAAATGGGAGAGTAAACAACGAGTTTGGCTTCAGCTGAGAGATGGCAACAAGGTGAAATATATGCATTATATTTGTCAATTGTTTCAGTTTGTCATACTCATGGTATTTGTTAAATTTTGGTGGTAATCTTTCAATGTACTGTGCTCTTGTTGTTTATCCTTCATTCAGCTCTTATGTTTGTCTGTGAATAATCTAAGCTGATGAATAAAGAACAGAGACCATCACGCTCACGTTTTCTTTGGCTAGAAGCTACCCAGGATGTTTCTAATTTTAGAAATATTGCACAAATGCAAAAAAACATATTTGATTAATATATGCATTGAAGGACATATCCTGGTCAAAAATGACTCCAGGATTCTCACAGTGTTACTGGAGGTAATGGCTAAGGTTGTCATGATCCTGGGCCGGTGGCCCAGTTATCAGTCTTTTGCTTAGTTTTTGGTGTTTTCCTGTTTCCCTCATGTTT
>VUQJ01041226.1:0-21903 GCA_015108635.1 Andinoacara biseriatus | reverse complement strand
CAACATTGGCTCCATGCCCCCCCCCCTCCATGTTTGAAAGGCCATTGCTCTAATGTAAGGTCAGAGCAGAGCTGGGATCTACAGGAACCACTCTGTAATCGGCTCTTTCAGCATTTCACTGCCTCAGTCATTGAAACTGGTTTAGGATGCCAGAGTCAGAGACTGTATTTTTACTGCTAATGTCTTATTCCAGCAGACGTTCACAGTCAGAGAGAGGACTTTAATCAGGGTCTTTCTTCTCTCTTCTTTTTGGAGCTCGATGATGAACTCAGAAATGTTTGTGAGCCTTCACTCGAGTTTAATATAACCTCGGTTCTCTGAGTGTAGGCACAGCCTAATGTTTGTTGCTTTGGACTCGTATGAGGATTTTATTTTCTCCGTCTTGCTCCTATGAGGTTCCAGTTTTTAGGACACAGCGCGTTTCCCAATAGATACCGATTCCATCAGGAGTTAATAAATATTTGACCTAAATTACCTTTCGAGTTCCCCTTGTTGCTGGCTTCAGGGCCCAGTCTAGAACCACTTTCATTCATTCCACCAAAGAAAAGGTGGTCCAGATTTGGATCCACTGTTTTGGAGGAGTTACCACAATAAAAGCCCACCAGAGACCAGTAGAAGGACCCTCACAGATTCTGTGGGGTCTGTGAATTCTTGTTTTCCTCGTGTAAATATTCCGAACTTTTTCTTTGCAAAGTTCAGTTCTCCAGCCTGCTGAAATGTGGGCTGGTTGTCAAAAGGCAGATCTGGCTGTGCACTGGCACCACGTCTATGGAAAAGAGATAATGGAGTGGGCCCTATTTTTCTTTTCTCCGTAAAAACATCCCTGGAAGAGGTCCTAGGGGGCACTTCCTGTGGTTGGAACAGTCACAAAGGTGCACTCTGACTCGAAATAACCTGTTTCCTGCAGTGGAAATCAGCCTCATTAGTGGAGGCAGGTGCTGGCAAACATTCAGTTCCACTGGTTCTGGTAAATGAGGAAAAGAAAATTAATGTAAAACTCTGTTTTGGGGTGAGGGGAAAGCCGAGGTTAGCAGACCCACAGAGACACAGAAGAAACACTAATGGGAAATGCAGCGGGCTGAAAGAAGGCGGAATGATCCTTTAAGGGCTCTTTGAACCATCTGGATGAAAACATGGTCGGTCTGTTGAAACTCGTGTCCAGCTTTTCTTCTCTAATGAGTAACTTTCCATTTTCCAGGCAAACATCCTCAGGGGGTTTGATTTGTCTGCAGTCCAAAACTCTGAGATGTTATAAACTGTCACATGTAAGAAGCAGAAATGTTCTCAGTGATTTCCTCCAGGTGACTGTTGGATAATTGCAGCAGAACATTTTCCCCTCCGCTTGGTTCAACGAGTCGCTGAGGACTGAGTGAATATGGAGAGCAGTGCGAGTTTTTAGGTACTGATGGCCCTGCTGTGGAAGATTCCTGACAGGTGAAATCAGCCTGGCTCATCGATCAGAGTGTTGACAGAGTAATGATGACTAGCTCAGAGAGTGATGAAGAGGAGCAGGAACAAACACAACCTAAACAGCTGTTCTTCCGTGATCCTCTGAGAAACCGTCCAATCAGCTCTGAGCTCCGTCAGCAAGAGCCTGACTCACAAAGCGATGAGTTACACAAACACCGCCCGGCTGTTGGGTAATGAAAGGGTTTCATGTAGGCAGTGTGCTAAGTAGATACATTAGAAACAAGTAGAACCATGGTTTTGTCCAATAAAGGTTGATCTTGGCAGAGACTGTTCATTCCAGTGAAGTGCAGAGATGATGTCAGCTGAGACCTAGCTCTGGAGTGTTACTGACAGTTCTACGCCTGTTGGTGGTGGTGTATCTGAGGTTGGGGCTAGACTTCAGTTAACATGCAGCCCTTTCCTGGAATATAAACCCAACACTAACCTGAGGAGGCTAACCCTAACTTCCACATGCGGGGGGTTCAAAAACCTTTTCAATAAACTCATGCTTCTTGTCTTTATAGTTACTTTGATTCCAAACAGACAAAAATCCTTTTAAACCAGGTAGACCCAGCCTTGACCCCTGACCCTAGATCACTGCCTGTGACCCGGTGGATGCTGGGAGGATAAATGGACTGAGCGCACACAGTGAAAATGTTCTGTTGATGAAGTTTGGTCCATTCTCTTCCTGCCATGTGACGGTATTTGTTTGTGCACATCAGGAACCCTCAGCATGAACTTTAATTCAGAACAGTTCCAGTGCTAGCCTGTTTATATTAGCGTAACCACAGAGCTGCAGCTAGCCACCAGGTAGCACACGATTATGTGCCAGCTAACACAAATTCACTGACTCTCCAAATTTCGCTGCTATTTAGTTTTAGCAGTTCTAGCAGAGCGGTTTCTCAGAACATCGTATATGATCTTCACATGGAAACTCGCTAACATCACTGTTCTCATGGACGCCTGGACTTTAAACTGTAGGAGCTCAAAGAATTGGGACCTTCTTAATGTGTTAGTGGTGCCATGAGACGCTGCCGTGCTTTAATTAATGCCTCACATGATACATGTGTCTCTGAACCACATGGACCCACACATCTGTCCTTTACCCACAGCTGTGGGGTATGTCCCTGCATTAGAACACGGTTCTTTAGCTGAAACATCAGTCAGTAAATCTCCAGGGTTCTCGAGGGCATCATCAGAGTGTAGAATGTAGGTTTTCTGCTGGATTTGGACAGAGAGAATGTTTTGTCATTGCTCTGTTGTTGTTTTACTGAGTCTGAACACATTTAATGAGCCTCTGGAAGTCCTTAAAGCACTCGTTTTGCAGGCTGTTTCATTACTGTGTGGTTTCTGAGCCCGCTGTGGAGCGTTCTCAGTCCTGATGTTCAGACTGCAGCAGCGTTCCTCCTGCACAGACGGGCAGAGTTTGGTCTGGTTTGTGTTTTCAGATGTTTGAGATTAGAACTCGAGCAAAGTTCAGCGAGCAGATAACCAACGAGCCAACGGGAAGAAGAAGAACGAGAAGGAATGAGGGAGCGAAGGAACCAGGAGGAGTGAGATAATCAGGTTTATTAGAGAGCAAGTCGCAGCATGAGACCACACACACACACACACGCAGGCCGAGCGTCTTGTGTAAACATCCCGCCGGCGTTGTCATGGTAATTTCCGTGTCCTCGTCATGCACTCTTATCGCAGATGCACTGTTTACAGCGTGTGTGTCCTTTCTTTGTGTGTTTGTGAGGACCCGAGTTCAACAGTGTGAGGCTGAGGTTTCAAACCCGAGTGTGTGTGTGTGCGCATGTGTGTGTGTGTGTGTGTGCAGTTTAGAGTCTATATGGAAACCAAACACTCACATGCTGAGGGTTTAATTGGCTCAGGCTGCGATGCTGATTACAAACGCGTGTGTATAAACTTTATTTTCCTCTGCGGTCGGCCTGTGGAGCCTTCAGAGGAACCTGGTGCTTTGTGTTTGCAGCACGTCCACTGCTTTGTCGGCACCGTTTAGGAGCCGAGGCTGAAAGTTATCCCTGGTCACGTGACATGACATCACCGTGGTGTCAGAGGGAGCAGGGAGCAGCGAGGCATTCGGGTGCTGCAAGAGATCAGATACACGAACCTGTGAACATCCTGAAGGGCTGAAAAACGAGAAGCGTGCACACACTAACCCTACACATATCCTTGGGACCATCACTGAAACTCTACACAACAACCTGAACCCTAACACAATGTCCTGAAGTGGCAAAACCTGCAGCTCCTCTAAGGTTCCCATAGACTACCACAGAAATACACATTGTGGTGTAACTGCTTTGATTTTGCTAAAGCATCTGGATATTTGGCATGGAGTCATACTCATAGCCATAGCTTCACACAGACTACCAGACCTTTATATGAAGGTAGACCCAATGCAATAAAGTGCTGAAAACTGTGGGTACACATGATACTAAGACTGTAAAGCTCTTATTTTACACACAGAATGTTTCTGGATGCAGTACCCATCACTGTAAGCAATAAAAATCTGAGTTGCTGTCACACAGTGTTAGCTTAAAGGTCGTGGAGCTCCACAGGGCTCCGTCATCAGTCTTCTGCCTTTTATTCAGGTTTAAATAAGTTACCACTTCATAACAGCTGTACAGGGCTACATGTTATAACCCATCTAGTTAAATTGTATTAAAGTTTGCATAATTAGGACTGGGATAGGAAGCTGTAGTTGCTACCATGCTGCTGGGCAGCTACCTGCAGTCCCTGAACTGGATCTCTGGGCCGTGTTTGGCTGTTGAAGCCTTTTGAAGCATTTGTAATGCAATTATCTGACCAATAATCTATAACATCTGACCATTATCTGACCAATAATATGGCTGCTGTGGCTCCATTGGACTCACAGAGCGTCCAAGAAGACGGAGCTCCAGGTTTCGGATGTTGGTCTGTGTTTCTGAGTTTGAAGTCTGTCTCTGCTGTTGGTTTCTAGTGGTTTCATGGGTTTTATTACAATAATAGCAGAGTAGAAGCACCATAAATGTTTCTAAGGCTTCGAAGTTTGTGGAAGCTTCCTGTGAAGCACTAAGAGGCCATCTGTGAGGAACGTTCTCCTCACACAGTAACCTGACAGAAAGGTCACCATGTGTCCTCACCGTGGAGCGTCTGCTGCAGTCGATTCATCATTTTCACACTCAATGTGCTGCGTGTAATTCACACAACCAGCTCGTGACTCGCTGCTGCTTTGTGTTTGTGCGGTTCGAGCAGGCGCATCGAGGCGCTCGCAGGGAATTACAGACTGCTTCATTCCTCAGCTGCTACCGAGCGGAACGATGAAATGGCTGCTTTCCCTTTCTCTACGCTGTAATTACACACAGAGCGCACACACTGAGAACACACACACACACACACTGAGAACACACAGCACACAGTCAGGCCCTCCTTTAAATCTGATTGTCAGTTAATTAAAACGAGAAGTGACTGAAGCTATTAGAGCAAATGAATGATGACTGTGTGTGTGTGTGTGTGTGTGAGGCAGGCAGGTCAGTGTGTTTTTCACACCACAGCAGATTATTAATCCAGTTAAAGAGAGCTGATGAAGTGTAACTGACGTGGACTCTCAGCATTCACACATCCTCCTGAGCTCTGAGTGTGTGTGTGTGTGTGTGTGTGTGTGCGTAAGGACTGCGGTCAGATCTAGACCTTATAAGGACATCAGCCTGGTTTGGGTGAATTATCATGTTTATAAAGGCTGAAAGGATTTCTAATGTTTTCTTCAGTCAGTGAACAGTTTTGTGCACCAGTCGGGGCTCAGACCCACAACTCCAACTCTGGCAGTAATTGTACAACTTTTGAACAACATATCTGATTTTTAGGAATTATGTTCTTCAGATAGAATAAAGAGTAATTCATTAAAAACAGTTTCAGCAGAAATTTTTTTCCAGATTTTACTCATAATAAGACATATTACTGATTTTACTTTGAAAGTGTTTTTGCATCGCGTGGTAATAAGTGACATTAAACAGGAAGTGAGCCATATTGGGTTCATTGTTTGGGTTCAGCCTGTTACACAAACACTGCTTAAAGTGAGATCATATCTCAGCCCTCTCAGTGCTTACAGTGATGCTCCTGACATGCTCAGTTTAATTTCACACCCAACCACTGTGCGGATTTATGCACCACTATGGAAGAAGACGTAGGAACGGCTGAAGCCTGTCATCTTTGGGCGGCATGAAACCAGCCTTCACCCATCCAGATGTTCACGTTCAGTCACTGAGAGCCTCACAGTGGATGCTGCAGTGAAATCAGGAGCTTTCTGTCTCCGCTGAGCTCTGACTGAAAACAGAAATGTTCAGATGATAGCGCTGCATTTGTTGGAGAACTACTTTCTGCAGAGGAGTGATATGTAGCAGGTTTGTGGGGGTGTAAAAGGCTTAAAGAGGGGGAAGTGTGAGAAGCATCTGCATTTTTCACCATGTGTGTGTCAGGGTTAAGCCTCCTGAGCCTCGCTCCTCCAGCACTGATTACACACCATCATTCATGCACATATTACACATGTGCAGGCGTGTCGGTCTGTGTGTGCGTCAGCGTTAGCCTGGTCTTCCTCACCTGTCCTCCTTCCTTCACAACGACAGGAAGAAGCCCTCTGTGTGTTTAAAGACCTTCTTTTTCTGTCTGAACCAGCCGACTGAAACAGCTCAGAACAGTTCTGCCAGGTTAGAGGAAGAGCCGAGCTCGCTCTTCATCATTGATGTCTGAGAGCTTGGCAGAGTTTCTTTGTTCAGAGGAGGATCCAGAGGTCACTGGAAAGGACTCCGGGGTCACTCGGAGGCCCTGATGGTTTCAGAGGTTTTGTTGGGCTTCCAGTGGTTGTGGGGAAGAGTTGCAGATGTTGTTTTTGGAACACTTTTTATTGTTTAAGAAATGTTTTCCAAGGTTTCACAGCCTTCTCAGCTTTACGAAGGTAGCACGAAGGGGTCACTGCTGAGGACCTTTTAGAAGTTTTAAATACTTCTGTGAGGTTTTAAAAGACACTAAATTTTCAATTATTTTTATTGGATTTTTAACACATTTGAAGGGGCTTTTGTTCAGATCTTTAGAGGTTTAAAGGACTGCCAGGAGCTTGCTGTGGACCTGTGTATGCTGTGTATGCTTTCAAACGGACATTGTAAGAGGCTTTTACATTAAATAGAAGTGTGTCAAAGGCATTTAGGTGATTTTAAAGAGGCTCTGACACACCTTTAGAAGACTGTGGGATTGCTTTGGGAACGTTTAATGACTTAGATGCATGTTGAGAACCTTTAGAGGGACTTTAAAGGTTTTAAGCAAGTTTTATGAGCTTCGAGGAGCTTCCTGATGTTTTACAGGCTGCATGAAGAGGTTTTAAATTACAGAACAATTGTGAGGACATTTGTGGGGACTTTTAGGAGATTTTGAGAAACTTTTAGGAGGTTTTCATCATTTCACTGTGTGCCTTGCGTGCACAATATCAGTGAGAAAAGTTCCCAACTGACATCGGCATTATTTGATGACATTGTTGAGAACCTTGAGGAGTTTCAAAGGTCCATTAGGAGAAAGTTTCAAGGGGCCCAAGCAGGTTTTAAGGACCTTTTAGCAGGTTAAGGGTTAGGGTAAAAAGCCAGACTGACTCATACTGATATGCTACGTCTTAACCAGCTGTGAGCCGCTAGTAAGGACCGGTAACTGGTGCTTCAGCAGCGATCACCTGGCGTTAGAGGGTTAAGACTGTGTTTAGTAGCTGACTTTTTAGTAGATTCCTGAGGACCTTTAGTGCAATGTTGATGAACTTATAAAGGATGTTTAAATAACTTCTGTTGACAGTCACTGTCTGTCTTCCAGATGTGCTGATGAACACCAAGCTGGCGACATCAGACCTGAGATGGACGAGCTATCCTGCTGATGACCCTCAGGTATGCGCCTGTCCATCTGTTCGCTTGTAGCTTTGCTTTGAATGAAAAAAGCTCATCTCTAATCTGTCATCAGTGGGAGGAAGCTAGCTCTGTGGACGATGACCATAACAGCGTGCGGACCTATGAGATCTGCACGCCCAGCAGCACGTCCTCCTATTGGCTTAGGACGAGCTGGATACCCCTGAAGGCGGCGACAACGCTCTATGTGGAGATCTGGTTGGTGGATTTAAATTCATTCACGTTGATTAACGCGCTCCACAATGAATAACAACTGAACGTGTTGCTCCAGGTTTTCCATGATGGAGTGTTCCAGTCTGAACAGGCGTCCCTGTAAGGAGACCTTCAACCTTTATTACTACCCGTCAGACAGTGACGACGCTACGCTCACGTACCCAGCCTGGATGGAGAACCCGTACATCAAAGTGGCCACGGTCGCAGCCGACCACCTGCGGCAGTATGGCGCCAAGGGGCGTGCCAACGTCAAGGTGCTGCGATTGGAGGTGCTGCATAGGGCAGGGCTTTACCTGGCCTTCCAAAGCCAGGGCACCTGCATGGCGCTGCTGTCTGTACGTGTCTTCTACAGGAAGTGCCCATCCCTGTGCCGCGCCTTCGCCTCTTTCCCTGAAACCATCCCCCATTCACTGGTGGAGCAGGTAACCACGCAGGGTCTCGGGTCGCGTGGTTAATAAAGTGTCATCTTTGAGTTTAAAGAATAAAAGCAGCACTGTTTCTCTAATTTACAAGCTTTTATTTTGAAAATCTTCTGCAGGCTCAGGGTGTGTGTGTGGAGAATGCCGTGACTCCGCCTGGCGAGCACTCACAGCCTCCCAGCATGCTTTGCGGTGAGGACGGGTCGTGGGTGGGGCAGCCGACCTCCAGCTGCGCCTGTCGCCCCGGATACGAAGCGGGAGAGACCGATGTGCGCTGTCGAGGTGAGACCTACAAAATAAAAGAACCTGTACATGTTTTCAAAGTAAAAGCACCTTCATTTAGATCCAGTGAAAACGCCTGAAGACTTGAGCTGAGCCCTCAGAGTCTTTGAGACGCTAACTCGCCAACAGCTCCGACAGTCGTTTTTTTAACAAAGTAAAAGCCTCTTCGGTGTCGCCTCACTATCAGCACTTAAAATTCTTCACGGGCAGAACTGCGAGACTGAGTAAACAGCAGAGACGATTAGAGGCGGAGCCAGAGCTGACAGCGGGGCGATTATAACAGATTATAGGCAGGTAACCAGAGATTAGAGAGGCCGTCTCGGTCCGTATCAGAGGATTTCTGAGCTAAACAAGGATTCTGGTTTCAGCCGCGGCTCAGAGGAAGCTGCAGCACTCAGGATTTCCACAATAAGACTGTAAAAGCTGAACGGGGTTTAAGTTTCTGATATTTTTATTTTATAAATTTTAGGTTTTATAATAGAATATTTTGGGACAAATGTTTCTACACTTTTACAAGCTTTATAATGAGAAAAAACTCCTTAATCTTTGAGAAATGAAGTTTTGAGAAAGTACTTGTAAATATTTGTGAAACAGAAATTTTTTTTAAAATGATAAAAAGTTTAAGATAAGTTAAAGTCACAGATTTGTTGACGGATTTATGATTAAAATAAAAATAAATCATATTTTATATTGTGAGGGAAAAAGCTGTGAAGTGTAAAAACAATTAAACTGATGTGACATCAGGAGGAAACTGGCAACATTTATGAAAAATAAATTCATCAACAATTAGAAATAAAAATAACACAATCATTGAAGTTCTAAGAAACGTTTCAATGTTTTTGAACCAAAGAACATCAGGAAAAGGCTTAAAAATGTAAAAATATTTTAATAGAAATGTGAAATGGGTTAGGGTCTTCCAGCAGAGTGGGAGCTTTGGGAGTATTGCAGTAAAAATATTTGCAGACTTGCAGCGATATTAAAACTCTCAGATTAACAGATGGAAACGTTTGTAACAGATTTCTAAAATATTGGGTTTTTGATTTTAATGAGAGGCGCTGGATGCGTCCCCGCTGCCGTTCAGGCATCCTTTCACAAAAAAACGAACCCTGGAGCAGAAGTTGTTATTGAGCCGTCGCTGCAGTCGTGTGCAGCTGTTTACTTTAATGGCTGAATGAGGGGGGATTGTAGGTAAACTGCAGGAGCAGCAGCTGTGGCGTTTCCCTGGAGGAAGCGCGCTGTAATCCAACTCCTTCCCTCCGCCAGTTTCCGCCCCGTTTCCACTCTTCCTCTCCTCCGCCGCCGCTGCGGGATGAAAGCAGAGCGAGGTCGGCGCAGGCCACAGACGGCCCGGGCCTCGAAGCTTCCTGTTATTCTCTGCGAGGTCAGAGGTCGGCTGACTGCAACCGGGAAGCGCAGAGGAGGCGGACGAGGGTCTCCTCTGCCTCGAAGGGGAGGGGGAGGGGCGGCGTAAGAGCCGGGCTGAGTGAAGAGGTCAGAGGTCAACTTCTGCTGCTTAAGCAGTGAGTCAGTCATACACGCTTGGCAGGGGCGGCCAGTGATGTCATCATGGGAGCACTTTCCACATCCTGTTGAAACCAAGCTCACTTCCTGTCTCTTATTGTCTGTGAGGCTGCACTCCTCCCGTCATCCCTCTCTGTGGTCTTCCTCATTAAAGCAGAGTCACACTCTCATCTCTTCATACCTGAGCGTCCATGATGAGGTCACAAAGAGCCGTTTGCTGCAGTAGAGCCCAGGATTATTATCATTAATGAAAACGAACGAAATAACAAAAACTGAAATTGAAAAACCATGTCGTTAACTGAAATAAATAAAAACTATAATTAAAAGGAAAAAGCGATAACTAACTAAAACTGTATTGTGAGTTCATAAAACTCACTAAAACTAACTGAAATTATAGATAAACTTTAATTTTCTTCTTTGTCATTTTTTTAAAGCCTTATGAATTGATTTTAAATCATTTTTTCCGCTCTGGTTTAATTTTTTCCGCTCGGGTTTAAGCTGGGAGCGCCATCGGGAAACTGGTGCGTGCGTGTGCATGTAAATAGATAAATCTGCAGCTCTGAGTGCTCCTGCGGTGCAGTGTGAGTCCAGTGAAGCACAGTAGCCATATTATTGGTCAGATAATAAATAAAAAGCTCCAACATGCTCTGCACTGATGTGGACACACAACAGGGTACCACACTGTTTGAGGACCAGCCTGCAGAGGCTCAGAGACTCCAGCAATCAAAGAGAAAATGATGCAGCAGCTGGAACTTGACCACGGCATCTTAAAGTGGTCCTCAGTAGTTTGTGTGGCCCCCACCTGCTTGTTTGCATGTCTGACAGCATCGGGCTCCCAATGAGTCTTTAGGTTGAGGACTAGGGTGGAGTTTAGCTGAACTCTGGAGGCCAATGTTAATGCTTACCTTGTCTCTGTCTACAGCGTGCCCGTCTGGCCATTTTAAAACAGAGTCAGGACCAACTGGCTGCAGCCCCTGTCCAGCCAATAGCAACACACGGGTCCCAGGCTCCGCCTACTGCCCGTGCCACTCTGGTTACTATCGAGCCGACTCGGACCCGCTGCACACCGCCTGCACACGTAAGAACCACTGCTTTCATTTATCTTTATCTTTTTCAGGTTAGACTACACTGAGAGCTTTTGTCCTACATTTCCCATCATGCAGCTGCACCGTGTCTTTCACTGCAGCCTCGTCTGCAGACTGAGGTGCTGTAATTTGTTATTGAAGAGTCTGGAGAGCTCTTTAAACTCTGTTTAAACTCTGAAGTATGTCCTGAACACACACACACACACAGAGGACTCTGCCAACAAGCCTGCACGCCCCCTTAAGTACCTCGACCCACCCCTTTAACTACATCCCCTCAGGCAGCAGCAATTAGGCAAATTAATAGGCTCATTACCTCTTTGTGTGTGTGTGTGTGTGTGTGTGTGTGTGTGTGTGTGATTTCAGGGTCACACAGGTAAGGACTGCACACACACACACACACACAGGCGGGTTTCAGGTTGCTCTGATGTTTGTGTGGAAGCAGGAAGTTCTTATCTCTCAGCTCCTCCATCAGTCTGCAGACACAGCAGCAACCTCATTACAGAGGAATGAAAACTTCGTGCTCAGGTGTCCGATATAAATCGACCTGCCTGAGAGTCGGAGCTCCGACGCTGTTTAACATCTCCGGGTGATATTCGGCAGGCTGACCTGTGACCTTTGACCTCCACAGAGCCCCCCTCTGCCCCTCGCTCCCCGGTGAGTCAGCTCAACGACACCATGGTGACTCTGGAGTGGAGCGAGCCTCAGGTCCGCGGAGGACGAGCAGACCTGACCTATAAGGTGCTGTGCTCCACCTGCGGGCCTGCCACCGCCACCAAGGTACGCCACTGCCACCTCTCTGCCCGACTGCACCAGTCTGACCCATCACATCTGACTCCGCCCCCTTCTTTCTCCCACTCTGCCTCATCAGGTCACTTCCTGCTCCCCGTGTGGTGACAGCGTTCTGTACCGGCCAGCGCAGGACGGCCTGACTCAGCGACGTGTCGTCATCTGGGGGCTCCGCCCACAAACAAAGTACAGCTTCACCATCCAGTCGCTGAACGGCGTCTCTGAACTCAGCTACTTAGAGCCCGCCTCCATCAAAGTGGAGATCACCACCAGCAGAGATGGTATTAGATGCACGCTTCATTACCCAGAATGAATTTCAGACTACTTTCATACACATGAATTCACTGAGTGGTGGTTCATTGTTCTGTAGTTCCCCCTCCAGTCTCAGGCCTGAGGAGGGTGGAGGCCTCAGAGACCAGTCTGTCCTTAGAGTGGAGCGTACCAGTTGTGCACAACCAGTACCAGATCCTGGACTATGAGCTCCGCTATGGCCCCAAGGTACACACACGCGCACACACGTGCACATGCGCTCATGCACACACACACACACTCTGGTTTTTCTGTCGTGTGAGGACTCTTGTTAACCTCATTAACGTGCATTACCAGGACTCCTGCGTTTCTCTAATCCTGACTAACTTGTCGTCATCAGGATGCTGAGGAGGCGGGAGAGTGGCAGTACGTGTTCAGCAAGTCTTCTTCTCTGGTGCTGAACGGGCTGCAGCGGGCGACGCGGTATCGGGTGCAGGTCCGCGCCCGCTCTCAGGCCGGTTATGGATCATTTAGCGCTGAAAGCAGCTTCAATACGCTGCCCGATGGTACGAGGTCATATGGTGTTAAAGTTTCTTTAATGTCTGAGAGGTGAAAATAACTCACTCGTGCTTGTGTGTGTTTTTTGGGGCAGGCGTGTCGGAGCCAGTGGTGACCGGAGTTGTGGTCTCTTTGGGGATACTGGTGCTCGCTGTGGCGGCCGCACTCGGCGTGTACTGCTACCGGTGAGTGTGTGCGTGTTCAGGATGCTCCCTCCCTGCTCCCCTCAGCAGAACAATAGAACACACTGACCTCAGGTTCACACACACACACACACAGACACACACAGAGCAGGGTGGGACATGTCGACTATATTAAGATGGAGAAACTTGACACTGTGAGAGCGATGGCGAGATACGGGGAGATAATCGCATTCCTGAGAGAGCGACCGAACAAAGTGTGTGTGTGTGTGTGTGTGTGTGTGTCTCCCGAGGAAACCGCAATCCTGCAGCTGCTCTAAATCTAAACACCCGTCTGCCTCTCTGTACCTGTCTGTCTGTCCATCAGCAGGAGGAAGAGGAGGGCCAACGACCACGACAAGAGCGGGCACTACCAGATGGGCCAGAGTGAGTCTCTCAGCCAATCAGAGTCAGAGTTACAAACAGGAGGCAGAGCCAGTTTGTTCTTTTCCAGTTTGATATTAGTGGCTGATGATGATGACGCTGGTGTTTCTGCAGCCATAAAGGTCTACATCGACCCGTTCACCTACGAGGACCCAAACGAGGCGGTGAGGGAGTTCGCCAAAGAGATCGACGCCTCCTTTGTTAAGATAGAAGAAGTCATCGGAGCAGGTAACCTACACCTGTGTGTGTGTGTGTGTGTGTGTGTGTGTGTGTGGTGTCAACATCTGCCACGTTTAAACGCCGCCCTCCACAGAGGCCCTGACAGGCCTTTAAAACACAACAACTTTTATATTAACTTCCCATCAGTGTCTGAACCCTTCAGGAGCTTTTGCAGGACTCTGACTGTGGCCATTCGTCACTGGTATCTTTACAGAAATGTTTTGGCTAACCTTTGAGCAGCGCTGAAACACCCTTCAGGGACCGTTTTGTAGAAAAAAGCTTTTTTAGAACTTTTTCGTGGGACTTTATTGATTCTTTTTAGAGCCTTCAGGACTTCATAAAGATGTTTATTTTGAAACATTTAGCACAGAACACCTGATTTCATACCAACTGTTTTAAAAAACATTGTTTTCAGAACGTTTCTGTACTTCTGGGACCGTTTTAAGAATCAGTGAGGATCAGTGTGGACACACTTTAGTACATTGTGGTCCTACGCCCCCACTTTAATAAAGCCTTTAAGAAACTTCCAACAGTCGCACAGCCTTTATAAGGAACTATTCATTCTTTATTTGGGGAATCAGTAACTGGGTGCTCAGTGCTCAAACTTTCTGAGGCGCTTAATCAGGAACTGAGGACAATTTAAAGAACGTGGTAAATGCATCATATTTGGTACGAGTTTTGGAGACTTCTGCAGTAAATCAGTGTGATCGTTCCCTAAAAACAGTTAGACACATGCCATGTTACTGTGAGCAATAAACTGCACAAAAATGATACAAACTCATAAACACAAACTAATATTTAATCTTTTTAATCTGTCAATAAACTCACCAGATTCAAAATAATATAATTTTCTGGTGATGATTACATTTGTCAGCCTTTACAGGGTTAAAAAGCTTTTAAGGAACTTCGTAGGAAAGCTAGAACCCTTCGAATAGAAATCATTGATACATTTATAAAGTTAGAAACATTATTGAAATAAAGGGATGTTTTGAATTTTACCAAAGAAATTACAATTATTATAAAACTGTATTAGAAATTAATCAGAATTATTGTTAATGAGGAAACCAATAACGAGACAGTGTGGTGAAATATATTTTGGATTTCTTTAGGAATCTTGAGGAACTCCTCAGGAATCTGGAAAGGTTTGTGGAGGTTTTTCCAGCCCTGGATCTTTGATCGATTAGGATCTGCATGGAGGCAACAGCACAACAAAATGCCAAAAATCTCCTGCTGTTTCTGAAAAGCCAAAACAAACTTCTGGGTCTTAATAGGACTTTTATTTTGTAAAGTCTTCCAGATGTGTTTGTGACCTTTGACCTCTCGAAAGCAGAACATTAACTTTCCCATGATGAGGAGACGCTAAAAGAAAACATCAGATGTCATTTGTTCTCCATCATGAATCCTGCTTTATTAAAAGTAAACATGCCACTGTTTGTGTGTGTGTGTGTGTGTGTGTGTAGCTACTGTAACGGTAGCTACTCACACACACACACATACACACACACACACACACACTCTGCGATGACATTAGTGAGCTGTAACCAGATAGCGGTTGCTGCGGAAACAAGGGTGCAAAGTTTTCAGCACCGGCTGGCGAACACGCACAGACTCACATGCAGGCCACATGTGTGTGCGTGCTGTACGAGGTGTTGACGTGCTGGTATGTGCTAATGAGCCTTAAAGGAACATGACACCCCTGCAGTATCAATAACATGAATCCGCTTTATTGAGTGGATTCGGGGCCGCTCGGAGTCGGGGGTTCAGCCCTGCTGTGATTGGCTGTTTTTAGTTAACCGTGTGACCTCATTAGTTGCTCCGACACGTGGAGTCCCTCAGGGTTCTGTTGTTGCTCCTCTACTGTTTCCTTCTTCAAAGACCTGCCTCCTCTTAAAGAAGCTTTACAGCCTCTGTTGGCTCGATCTGCGCAGAGACGGAGGATTGGACGATGCTCTCCTCCAGCTCTGTGTTTGCATTCTGGTGAACGCTTCATATTTATTTTAGCCTCTGCCGAAACACACCTGTCGCTTTAAGACTCCACCCTTTCAATTCCCATGAGCCCCTCCGTCTGACTGGCCAATCCTCCACCAGGTTTCTTTGTCTTATTAGAGAAAAGGGGATACGAGCCTGTTCATAGAATCTATTTATTTGGTGCAACTAAATCATTGTTCTACCTAATTCCCCAAGGGATCAATAAAGTTTAATTCATTCATTCATTCATTCTGTAAAAAAAATACTCTTAATTTAGTATTTTGTTTGGTTGTGTTTTTAATAAGATATCTCCAATAAAATACAGATGACACACCTGCCCAGGTAAGTTTGTACATGTGTGTTCTATGTGAATTTTAACTACCATAAAATGAATGAAACCCTGCTGTGTACCTGTCCAGGTGAGTTTGGTGAGGTGTGTCGGGGTCGGCTGAGGATCCCGGGCAGGAAGGAGAACTATGTGGCCATTAAGACGCTGAAGGGCGGCTACACAGAGAAGCAGAGGCGGGACTTCCTGTCCGAGGCGTCCATCATGGGCCAGTTCCAGCACCCCAACATCATCCACCTGGAAGGTGTCATCACCACTTCCTGTCCCGTCATGATCCTCACTGAGTTCATGGAGAATGGGGCGCTTGACAGCTTCCTGAGGGTGAGAGCGGTGAAGACCACAGCTCAGTGAACCTATTTCATGCTCTACTTGTCTGACTCTCTCTACCTGTCTGAAGCTCTACCTGTCTGAGTGTATTTATCTGACTCTACCTGATGACTGTATCTGTGTATTTGCAGATGAATGATGGGCAGTTCACCACCATCCAGCTGGTGGGGATGCTGCGTGGCATCGCGGCGGGGATGAAGTATCTGTCCGACATGAGCTACGTCCACAGAGACCTGGCGGCTCGTAACATCCTGGTGAACTCCAACCTGGTCTGTAAGGTGAGGCCGTCTGCCTGCACACCTGTCTGCACACCTGTGCGCCCGTCCAATCCAGACAAACTGTTCTGACAGCTGTGGTTTTGTGTTTTTCAGGTGTCAGATTTCGGTCTAAGCAGGTTTCTGACTGAGAACTCGTCAGACCCGACGTACACCAGCTCTCTGGTGAGTCTGAGTAGCTGGTTCACCTGTCTCAGAGCAGAGCTGGAACACAGCATCTCCATATTAGCTTGCTCCTTTGGAAAGAAAAAATTATACCTCCTCATGTTTATCAGAAGGTGCTCTGTTTTCCTTCTGTTCTCGTTGCTCTGTGGCTTTAATAAGCTCCATGTAAACGCAGCGTTACCTGTGTGCTTTATTGTGAAATTCATTATGACTGCCTTGTCTCTCAGGGTGGGAAGATTCCCATTCGGTGGACGGCTCCTGAAGCCATCGCGTACAGGTGAGTGTCAGTACTGCAGTGGAGGAAGTCTTCCTCTCATCGTTATATTGTGAAGATAATTATTTTGTCAATTCGCTGACAGGAAGTTCACATCAGCCAGTGATGCTTGGAGTTACGGCATCGTCATGTGGGAAGTGATGTCATACGGGGAGCGGCCATACTGGGACATGAGCAACCAGGATGTAAGGAAAACTACAGCTATACTCTACTGTACTCTACTGTACTCTACTGTACTATATACTTTAGTTCTTAATTAAAGCAGGCCAAAAAAACCTGAATGATTCTAATGTGGAGAACAAAGTGAGTGATTAAAGAAGCCGTCACAGATCAACAGCGTACTCACTGCCGCCCACTTTGTCAGGTGATAAACGCCATCGAGCAGGACTACCGGCTGCCCCCGCCCCCGGAGTGCCCCGCCTCCCTGCACGCGCTCATGCTGGACTGCTGGCAGAAGGAGCGAGCCAACCGGCCGAGGTTCTGCGACGTGGTGGCGGCGCTCGATAGGCTGATCCGAAACCCCGCCTCCCTGAAGGTGACGCACACGGAGGCGCCGAGGTGAGGCTCGTTACAGGGGAGGGGGAGGGGGAGCTGTGGAATGTCATTCATGCACCAGCTGGTGGGCTCAGGGGTCAAAGGTCAGAGTCTGGCAGGGAGACAAAAGAATGTGGGGCAGCCAGCGGTGTGACTGACAGCTGTTTACACAAGCAGGTGCACATTCCTGGATCAGAACTGAGGCAGCCTCCTCATTCACCCAGGAGATCTCAGAAACATCTGGGTGGTGAAAGGGTAGAAGGGGGTGGGGGTGGGCTGGTGGTTCCCAGAGGAACCCCAGATCTCTGACTGCAGGCCTCACAAACATGGAGGTCTGCAGACTGTAGCAGTGAGGCTGCTTTGGAAGGTTTGCCAGGAGAACATGGCAGCTCAGCTTGGACCACAGACTCCTGTGATAATGTCCCACAGTGGAGATGTTTACCCATAAGGCACAGCAGCACAGTGGAGGAGGTCCCACCCCCAGCCTGACTGAATGCTGTGCTGGAAGTTACTGCAGCTGCAGGTGTCTCTGCAGGCTGCTGAATGATGGGAACGTTTATGGAGCACTGACTCATCTTTGAGTTTAAGAATGAGCAAATAAGAATCAGCAGCTTGGCACTAAATTTAGCCCTGAATGTGTATTTGTGAGCTTTGAACCTGTACCACAGCAGGAGAACATATTTTAGAGACTGCAGGTCTGATCCCGGCTCTACTGTCTCTGTCCTCAGTTCCTCACAGCCTCTGTTGGACCAGCGAGTCCCCCCTCCTCTCTCGGCCTGCGGCTCGGTCTCCGAGTGGCTTCGAGCCATAAAGATGGAGCGATACGAGCAGAGCTTCCTGCAGGCCGGATTCACCAACCTGGACATCGTCTCGCAGCTCAACACAGAGTAAGGCTCTTCCTGTGTCCCTGCCTGGCAGTCAGCGCTCAGGGAAGCACAGATCTCTTTCCTCACCTTCTTGCTCTGCTTTGTTTCCACAGCGACCTCCTCAGAGTGGGCGTGACCCTCGCCGGACACCAGAAGAAAATACTCTCTTCCATCCAGACACTCAGGATACACAAAGCTCCGCCCACCTTGCTCTACTGACCAATCCCCACGCACCTACAGCATCCCAAATGCCTCCCGCCTCTGACTCTGACCAATGGGAGCTTTAAAACCAGAAACACTAGAACCCAACACTTGTGCTCTTTAAGCTCCGTGTTATCGGACTCTGAGCGCCCGCCTTGTAAGGTCACAGGTCACGGTGAACCTCAGGATACCTGCTGCCTTGTCTCTGAACCACAGCAGCTCATCCACTGCTCAGGAACTCTGCTCTCTCATTGGCTGCTTTAATCCCGCTCCGAGGAGCTCACAGAGCCAATCAGCATCCAGCACAGAAAGGATGTTGAAGACATTGGAATATACGGACTCTGATTGGATGCTGAGGCGGCGTACCTGTTGGTTCTGGCTCTGCTGTAAACACTAAGCTCCTCCCCTTCTGGAAGACGCAGCATGGATGCTTCCCAGCCCTGTTGGATTTCCAGAGCAGTTTTCTAAAAAGAGAAACTGAATGAGGTCTGAGGACGCGCTTCCTACATCAGCAAGAGAATCCTTTCCAGGAAGCTCTGACTGCAGGGACCCGAGAGACTCTTCAGGAAGAGCCGAAGGGATTTTTATGGCAACGGTGTTGGAGGGAAAATTCAGCTCTGTGGGATTCTTCAGTAGGAATGCTGTGGGATATTATCTGAACATATGGATATTTTAGGAATGTGTGGCATCTCTAAACTCCATCTCAGTGGAATTAGCTGCCTGCGGAGCATCGGGATTCCTGATGCCACTCGTCAGGATGTTCTAGTAAAGTTCCAGCATAACACTGCTCACAATCTGTGAGGAATACTCTGGGATCGCCTCAGAAAATGTACTTTTTGAGGAAATTTTTGGAAATCTCCGGAACACTGCTCAGTGCCTCTCATCAGATTTTCTCCAAATGTGATTCTTCAGGTGCTGAAGTTCTCTGGATTAAGGGAATTCTTGTGGGAATATTTAAGTTTTTAAACTGTGGTTTGAACCAAAGCCCACTCGCAGTTGGTTTCTGTGAGTACTCGAGTATTTTCCATGAGGCCTCGGAGTTCCGACTCTGAGGGATCTACGGAGGCTTTAAACTGCCATAAAACTGGAGACCTTTGAAGAGGTCATTTAATTTTTGTCTTTTGTGATCAAAGCACTGCAGATGAAACATTCCTAAGACATTAGAGAGTTACGGAAATACGAAGCTTCTGGTCTCTAAGTGTGGGAGATGTTCGAGGACCACGTTTAAGGACTGCAGCAGAACCGGAGCTGTTCGACTGTGTATCGTAGCACTTTTTATTTTACGTACCTGATCGTGTACTCAGAGATCAAAGTTTTTAATACTAAACCTTCATTTCAGGAGAAGTTTCCGTGTTATAGGGAAACGTTTGGTTTTCAGGGCGGTGAGCGAGATGATCCGGGCCGCAGGACCAACGAGCTGAGGTCGGTTAGTTTGGTTAGACTCTGTGTCTGCTGCGCTACATAAATGTTTAACAATGGCCCCGAAACCTGAGCAATAACACGAAGCATCCAGCCAACATCTGGCAGCTCACCCTCAGCCTCGTCTGTTCACCGGCCAAACGCTCGTTAATGTGAGGAGCTGCGATCCGCTGATGCTCTGCAGTCACAGGAAATACCTGAGCACTGCGGTCACCTCCCCACCAAACCACCGTTTCATGTTTGTCCGACCCGTGATGCTAAACACCGCTCAGGCTGGACGACAACAGCTTTGAGTCTGCGGCAGCAGCATCAAAGTTATTCAGCCAGCATTCATCTTTCCAGGGACCAGACGAGTCCCCTCAGCAGGGAGGAGAGGGTTCTGTAGGTAAGGAACCGTCAGTTTGAAGGTGTCCTGTGGTCAGACTCAGAGATGTGACTCAGTGGAGAGGCATCTGTAACATCAGCACAGGCTGGAAGGCGACCGAACCAAAGGCGCGGTCCTCGAGAAAATCGCCCGTTTACACGCTTGTTTCTTTAAATGGGCGAAAACATCAAACTGCCAGATGTGACTGAGAGGCCCTCCAGCTGAAATCAGCTGCCAGACACTGCCGTCATCATCATCATTATCACTCTGATAATCACAAAGTCATGGAAACGGTATTTTTACTGAATCAAATGTTTTTAAACCTTTATTTTTCCAGGTAAACGATTGAGAGCCCGTTCTCTTTTACAAAGCGGGCATTGGTCCCTGAACCTGTCAGTCAAAGCACCAACGAGCCAGTGGCAGCACGGCTCCTCGGCGTCACACAGCTGTAAATGAGAGTGGTGCATGATGGGAGTTAGAGTGGGCGGTCCCGCTTTGATTGAAACTTTATTTAAACAGTGCTGTTTGTAATATTTTCTCCTCCCTCTGTAAGCACACCTTCGTCCACATTAATGTATGAGAACATTTTTATTGTTTCCAATGTTGCTATAAAGAAGAATGTCCAATGGGGAGGGAGGTCTCTGTCAGCCAATCACAATAAAGATGAGCCGTCCTGTCCAGTCAGCTGTCTGCTGTGTGTTCATTGTGACAACTGTTGTACTTCCTCAGCCTGAGTGGGGGGGGGGTATTGTGTTTGCCACTCGGAGGACTGAAGAATAATCATTCTGTCTAAAATATCTAGGTTTTCCTCAAAGAGCTCCTTTTGCTCTCTCCCTCTGACTCTGGGGGGGTAGAAGAGGACCCCCCACCACCGATCATCCTCTTGTCTAAAGATTTAAAGCTTTAAGGAGAGCTCGGTCAGAGGGGCCGTGTGATCCAGAAGAGGCTCAGCAGCTCCCCGATGAAGATCAGGGGAACCTGTGGGCCAGCTTTAAAGGAGCCGTATCATGCTTTTAAATCCTTCCTTTTCATATATAAATCATTCACTTGTGGTCTATATAAAGTTGAACTGCAATGCTTTGGTCCCAGTTCCTCATTATTGTAGCTCCACAGACCCCACATTGACCCCTTTTCTGACACCCGGCTCAGAATAAGTAGTTTTGGTGGCGTCTCTTGCAGCCCGCTCCCCTCCTGGTCGCGGAGCGCTCAACTCCACCCCGTTCGGCTAATATTGTAGTTTGATAGCAGCGCTACGATTAGCCACCAGCAGAGAAACTTTTTATTCACAATAGCTGTGTCCAAATTCAGGGGCCGCATCCTTCAAAGGTCGCATTTGTAGGCCGATTACGTCACAGCGAAATGACGAAGGCTGTCCAAATGCCTCCAAATGCGCTCGACGAATGCGTCCTTCTTTGACCTGAATTTGAAGGATGGGTCCGGTGTATCCTTCGGGGCCTACCATATCCCATGAGTCATTGCGCATCAAAACTCAAACATGCAGTGGCCGACAAGAGCGGCCAGAAAGTTTGAAAAATTACTGTTTCTGTGACACAAAATAAACTTTTAAGATGTTTTCAGGCGAGAATGTAAATGTGTAAACCTCAAATATCAGCTCGTTTTATCAATATATCGCTTATATGCAAAAAAGTTCTCAGAAGTCGGAGCTCTCCGTTGCCGCTGCTCTAGCAGCAGCTCGCCTCGGTAGCTGTCAGCTGACCGCGGTATCGAGGCTCGTTATAACCGGAGAGAACGCCCGATTCCCGGCACGTCCTTTTCAAACCCCCGCTGGCTTTCACCGCCGAGTGGAAGTTAAACACAGTTATAACTCACTCAGATGATCTCAATGGCTGATATTTGGTTTATTTCAGTGTTTTATTTGTTTCTGAGTAAATCGGCTTG
>VUQJ01041209.1:15811-46297 GCA_015108635.1 Andinoacara biseriatus | reverse complement strand
CAAGTCTCACCTCTCGGCAGGTATAGTTGCAATGCCATTGGGCAACTATTTTAAGGCTAAAATACTAAACATGCTCAGTGCATAAAAGAGCTGAACTGTAGTATACTGTCTTTTCAATTGAGAGCCATCTTTAGGTATGTAAAATTTACTGA
Organism: Andinoacara biseriatus; assembly: GCA_015108635.1. NCBI lineage: Eukaryota > Metazoa > Chordata > Actinopteri > Cichliformes > Cichlidae > Andinoacara > Andinoacara biseriatus. The sequence continues at coordinate 46,145 of VUQJ01041209.1, read as the reverse complement.
TTGTATACTGGCTTCTGCACCTTTTGTAATTGTAATCGTCTCAAATGCAATGCACTGTGTTAACAGGCTGTGAGTATGATTTTAAAAGTATTTTTATTCCTCTTTACAAGTTTCCACTGATGACTCTGGAGTTATCCACTCAAGTGTCCCTGAGGGGAACACAAGTGTAGCCACTCTGCTGCTTTGATGATATGGGTCAGCCACAACCTCAGCTCCACCGAGTGCAAGTGTAAAAAACCCAGTGTGCCAGCATGGAGGGTTAAGACAGTAGAAGAGCTTTTTTCCAGCACAAAAGTACAAGCCTTTGACCTGTGCCGTAACTCCAACCCGCAAGTGGCTGTTGAATCAGACAGATGACAGTTGACAGAGGTTCATGTGAGTCAAAAAGGTTGATTTGAATGATATAGATTCTACTTTCCAGCCAGCATAATAAACCACAGTCTTTAAATCTTGCATTGCCAACAAAGATATTGAAGATGCTTCTGTCTAAGAAGCCAGTTTTCATCCTTAGGACCTTCTCATCAAGGGTTGATGCGTAGTAGTGAAAGGTTTGGGTGTCAGAACTTTGACAACAGATACATTTTCCTCCACGGACAAACTGCCCTTCATGAGCAGACTCTCCTCCACAGGCCATCTCTTTTCCACAGTCAGACTCTCTACCACAGGCGCACTGTTCTCATGACCCCTCTCAAGCCCCTCTGTTAAATCACAACAGCACACACTCAAACTGCCATTGGGTATTCTGTAAGAAGAAAATAGTAATTATTCATGCTATGTGATATATGAAGGGTACACATGACAAAATAGCATAAAAAATAATAAAATTATTAAGTATATCACATTGCATGTCTAAGGCTTGTAGGAAGGTCATTGTCAGAGCTGTATGTAGAGCGAGCTATACATGCTAAAATTTACTTTAATGGAAATCTTCATTTAGGTTCTCTTTTAATCTAAAAATCTCACAATGTAAATCCTTATCTTAATAGCACAAACCATTAACCCATTATTGTTCATCTGCTGTAGAAAGTTTTTTAGATCTGTCTGTTTTTTAGTCAGTTAGTTTCCTCAATTTTTTTTAAGGACAAACTGAACATCATGTGGATTTTATGCCTGCCAAACTATCTTTGACTTTTTTCATAGAGTCAAATAATGAAATTAGAACAAATGGTGTGTTTTTGTGACAGGTTGCTATTAAAACCCTTTATGACCATCTGGAGTGCCCGTGCTCCCATTTCCATATCTATTTTTAAATGTCAGTAGAATTACAATCAAATAAGAGCAATAATTCTTTTTGCATATAAAACTGGAGGAGTTACACTTACATATCATGCGTTCAGCATATCCCAGAGCGCTCGTTCCTTCCACTAATGGCTTTGCAGAAATCACATAAAGAGCACACACAAAACAAACAATATAATCCAGGTAATTTATTGATCTGATTAGCTGCTCACAGCACTTCCTATGTTGGAATATTTGTCATCATGTTGTCGGCATGAACTGTAAGGGTAGTTTTCATGTGAACCACTAACTGTGACAACAGGAAATGAGTTTTTTCTCCAAGGATTTTGACTTTGTGTCTTTCTGTACAGTTCCTGGGACAATTAAAACTTTATTGCACTATTGGAAATGGTTTATTTTGATGCACATGCTGTGCACAATAGGCATTTTGTTTTATTTTTCCTACAGTTTATAAAAATGAATGTATCTCAAAAATGAAGTTATGAATACACTCAAGATAAATTTCCTGTGGTTTAAACGTCTTTTGTGCAACTATTTCTTTACAATTTACAATGTGATGGCTACAGCTGTGACATTTCTGTATTTAGAAAAATATGTGTGAGAAAAAGATTTTATTAGTTTATTGCACCGAAAAGAATCTTTTAAGATGGTCAGGACTGGACTGAGAGTTAGTGACAAAGCAGCCAATGTGCCCCCCCCCTCCCAAAAAAAAAGATTTAAAGACCTTCAGAAGATCATTTTACAAAGTTGCAAGAAAATCTCAAAATAAGGGTGACACACAAGACTTTTGCACAGCACCTTATAAATAGCTGTCACCAGGTACTCTAAATTGCCAACATTAAAGTTGCTATAGCAGCTCTCCTGTGGAAAATAAAACCCCACTGCATTCTGGGATCACTCAAAAGAACTGACATTTTGGAAGCGCTCCAACCCAGTTTGCTGGCCATCGTAGTTTAGCCCTTGTCAAAGTCATTCACACTCTTATGCTTCACCATTTTTCCTGCTTCCACACATAAACTTGAAGTGACTGTTTACTTGCTACCTAATTTATCTCACCCCATGACAGGTGACATTTATAAGGAGCTAATCAATTTTATTCACTTGGCAGTGGTTTTAATGTTATAGCTGATGTAATGCTGGCAGTGTTATATATTTGTCTGAAAAGGGCTAATGTTTCATCTTGAGCATGTTCTATCCTTTTTTAAGCTGCTGCAGTACAGTACTATAACACATACTACTGTGTTCTGACAGCAATAGTGTGTGTGAGTGTGTGTGTGTGTGTGTGTGTGTGCGTGGCTGGACCTGGGTCTGAGGCTTGTTGTGCCATGTGAAGTGATTTCTATGTGTGAGCAACTGCATCCACCTCTAGTTATGCAACAGACCTTTTACTGATGCAGTAAAACACACACACACAGCATTTTGTTCTGAGGCGTTCTTGCTTTAATCTTAATGAACAAGGACAATCAGCTGCTCGCCTCACAAACTGAAGCTATTTATATACACATACCCCCAGAACATGCACACTCATGCAGAGATCTGGGATTTGAACCTCAACCTTCATCCACTGAAAACTGCAGATCATACAGAGCAGAGGCAGCAGACTTACTGGCTGTATATGAACAGAGTGAGGCCCAGCATCTATTATCAACACAAAGTCAGTGCATGTGTGCTGTTGGCGTACAGTTTTCAGCACATTAACTGGGAAAACTTGGTTTAGATTAAGTTTTAGTCTTTTGATGATAATTTCAGCCATTTGATATGTGAATAAATGCTCCATTGTTAGTGTGCAAGTACCACATTGTTTTTCCACCATTTGTTTATTTATTGACAGACCCATTGAGCGTGCACAACAGTACAGATCTGGTTCTGTTCTAGATCTTACAACCCTTATTCGAAAATAGTGACTCTACAAATGTAAATAAAAACAGAATGCAATGAGCTGCAAATTTCATAAAGCCATATTTTATTCACAATAGAACATAGAAAACGTGTTGGCACAAACAGTGCTGTGAACAAGTATTTGCTCCCTTCCCGATTTCTTAGTTTTTTGCATATTTGTCACACAGATCATCAAACAAATTTAATATCCGACAAAAATAACCTGAATAAATACAAAATTCCATTTTTAAATGATGATTTTGTTTTTTTTAAGGGGAAAAAGCTATCTAAACCTACCTGACCATATTGCCTCTTTTCCACTAGTACCTACTCGGCTCGACTCTACCCAGTTTCTGCGGTTTTCCATGAGGTGGTAGTACCTGACACGAGTTACTTTTTACTACCTACTCAGCTGGGGTTCCAAGCGAGCTGAACCGAGCCGAACATGTGACATCACCAAACAGCATGCCACTGATCGGCTAGGGAGTGACGTGATTAATATCAAATCAAAACCATTGTTTTTCGAAACCCGGGAACAAGGGAAATGGATTCACACTAACCAACACAGACATTTTTGTGCTCGGTGGCTGATGGCAGAATCCAGAGGAAGACAGACAGTTCGACCATTTGTGTTTGTGTTGCATACAAATGACATCACTGAACTTTCAGGTAGCCTTGCTATACTGACCCCACTCACACTAAGGCGATACATAGTTGCAGTAAAAATGGAAAATGGAAAAGGACTGAAACCAAAACAAATCACTTAAATAGAATCTGTTTGACAACATGAAGCAGGCTAAAATATCTCAAAAAGAAACATATCATGCCACAATCTAAAGAAACTCAAGAACAGAGGAACAAAAAAGAACTTCTAAGGCTTTATGACTCCAGCAAGTGAGACCCATTATCCACAAATGGAGAAAACAACATCTAAAGAATTGCAGGCTTCACTTGTTAAGTTCAGCATTTATGATTCAACAATAAGACAGACCTCGCAAAATTGGCAACCATGGGAGAGTTCCAAGATAAAAACCACTGCAGACCAAAAAGAATACAAAGGCTTGTCTCACATTTGCCAAAAAATATTTTGACCATCCCGAAGACTTTTGGGAAAATATTATGTGGACTGACAAGACAAAAGTCAAAGATGGGGGTGGTAGTGTGATGATCCTGGGCTGCTTTGCTGCTTCAGGACCTATATTTCTTGTAATAATTGCTCCACATGTATCCATGCCTGACAATGTAGGGGTACTCTCATTCTAATGAAATGGCAGACGGTGTCCTGGGGAATCTTCTCCCAGATCTTGACCAGGGCATCACTGAGCTGCTGGACAGCCTGAGGTGCAACCTGGAAGCGTCTGATGGACCGAAGCATAATGTCCCAGAGGTGTTCTGTTCAATTTAGGTCAAGCAAACATGGGGGCCAGTCGGTAATATAATTTCCTTCATCCTCCCGGAACTGCCTGAATACTCTCCCCATGAGGCTGAGCATTGTCCGGAGGAATCCAGGAAGCGCTGCACCAGTGTAGGGTCTGATAGTGGGTCCAAGGATTTCATCCTGATACCTAATGGCAGTCAGGGTGCTGTTGTCTAGACTATAGAGGTCTTTGCATCCCTCCATGGATATGCCATCCCACACCATCACTGACCCACCACCAAACCGGTCATGCTGAATGATGTTTCAGGCAGAATAATGTTCTTACGGCTTCGCCAGACCCTTCTGTGTCTGTCACATGTGCTCAGGGTGAACCTGCTCACATCTGTGAATAACACAGGGCAGTGGCAGACCTGCCAATTCTAGTGTTCTATGGCAAATGCCAGTCGGGCTCCACAACTTATGGAATCTCCTTAATGCGCTTGAGACTGTGCTAAAAGAAACAGCAAACCTTCTGGCAATGGCAAGTATCAATGTGCCATCCTGGAGGAGTCAGTGGCCTCCACCTGTAAAACCATTCCGTCTTTGGGGGTTGTCTCATTGTTGCCCCTCTAGTGCACCTGTTGTTAATTTCATTAACACCAAAACAACTGAAACTGATTAACAGCCCCTCTGCTACTTAACTAACCAGATCAATATCCCAGAAGTTGAATTGTCCTAATTCTATACTCTGATTTTTTTTTTTCATTATACTACTCTTTATGCTGAAGTCACTTATATAATATTGGAGTACATTTGTAGTAACTCTGAAATTAACTGATTACATTCAGGATCATAAACAATAAGTCAGATTGGTGTTTAAGAAAGCTGCTGATATCAGACCTGCACATCTTCTTCTTTTAACACTCAATGTAGTAAACTCCATGAAGAGTACATTATATGTAGATTTTCTCTGACAGCTTTATCTGAGGATGATGTGGAGTACTTCTAACATTACACAAAGCAAAGGTCACTATCCCACTGTTCATAAAGCACCAGGATTTGAAGATTTCCCTCTGAGGGAGCTGCTGGTGAAGATTACGAGTCCTGCTTGATCCCTGCAATAAGCTTGAGTGCTCCTGATATTTCTGACATGATTTCTGCCTCACTGGCTTAACAGAACATCTGGCACAGGACACCTGCGATGAAAGAAAAGGGGGAAGTTTCTCCAAATCACTACACCGTGGATTCCAGATCCAGCTATCCCTGATGATCTGTGGAGTGCTCTTTTAGTGTGTAATGGATCTTTAGTTTTATATCATCCACAGTCTTATGTTAAAAACTTAAAAAGCAGAAATTCTATTTACAGATAATTCTGATATTTACAGTAACTGTGGGCCTCTGTGGACTGATTAGAATTGCTAACTAGCTAACAACAAGCCTCTAATATGGTGCGTCTGTTGGGTGGTCTATAAAACTATAATGTTTTAAATATAGCGATGTGGTTGTATTTATCTTAATTTAACAAGCCACCAGTGTCAGTAAAACCATCAACAGAGGTTATTAAAACTGAAGAAGGTGGGCTACATAAAAATTGCTGTGGGGTGTGTTTATGGTCACATCCAGCGAGGGCTTGGGCAGGGGTTTCACTCCAACCCAAATCACTACTGCACAAACTCTGGCTTTTGTACAGTGAAGTGGAGCCACGTCGTCCATCTTGTATAAAGTCAGTGGTGTTGTCCATGAAGTTTATCTTAAAAACAAAGAGAAGAGAAAACATTCATTTTAATCAGCCACTCTGGGCCTCTCTGTCATCTTCACAGACAGCATAAAAATTCGATATAAAATACCATATAGTTTACCCATCTGAACCTGTTATATTAGTTACAGGTAACAATAGACGAATCCACCCTCATGCCATTTTTTTTGTTTTTGTTTGTTTTAAAGGTACAGTCAGTCGTTTTGTGAATTTATTTAATAGAAAAAAAGAAAAAAATAGTCATAAATATACATTGATATACATTAATACAGTATGTAATTGCATCTTCCAACAAAGTGATGCATTCTTGTAAACTTAGAATTAATCCAATAAAAATACATACAATGTGGAAGCCATCATGTTGCCCTGCCATGTGGTTTATGCATGTAGCTAGAGACAAGCCTAATACGTACCAAGCATCCTTTCTCAGGCTGACGCAGAGAAGCTAATCCATGCTTGTATTACTTCTAGGCTGGACTATTGTAATTCATTATTATCAGCCTGTCCTATAAGCTCCCTGAAAAGCCTTCAGCTGATCCAAAATGCTGCAGCTAGAGTACTGACCGGGACTTATGCTGCTATAGGCCTTCCTATAATGCACTGTTTCTTTTTACTGACCATTTTTACTCTGTTCATATTTCACTCTGTGTTTAATCATTCTCTGTTTCTCTTCCACAGCATGTTTTTTGTCCTCTCTCCCCTCAGCCCCAACCGGTTGCGGCAGATGACTGCCCCTCCCTAAGCCTGGTTCTGCTGGAGGTTTCTTCCTGTTAAAAGGGAGTTTTTCCTTCCCACTGTCGCCAAGTGCTTGCTCATAGGGGGTTATTTTGACTGTTGGGTTTTCTCTGCTGTATTGTTGGGTCTTTACCTTACAATACAAAGTGCCTTGAGGCAACTGTTTGTTGTGAATTGGCGCAGTAAAATTGATTTGATTTGATTTGATATGTCATATGCCAGAGGTGGAGGAGAAGAGAACTCTTTGGCGTTTGCATGCCATGGGCACGTTTTAATTTGTGTCTGCACCTTGATACTGAAGATATGAAGGATCATACTCATCTGAGAAAGGGTCCACTTCATCAAAGAAGCAAAAACGAGAAGGAAAGACACAACACAAATTAGCATCTGGATAAAATGTTTTTATTCCTGATATTGTCAGTTACTTCAGCAGATTAGCAACCAGCCAACTAACAACAAGCCAGCAAAACATTAACAACAGTTACTTATAAGCTAACATTATCCCAGCTAAAGTTAAGCTTGAGTGTCCTAAAAATAAAATTATCACTTTGAAAAACTGATTTATATTCTCACATCATATGAGTTTATTTGCTAAGTGTCCAAGTCCAACAATGTTAGATCCACTTCAAAGAAATATCACTATCACTGGCTAACAGCAAATAACAGGCTAAGCAGCAAAAACAAAAACAAAAAGCTTGTTGATAAAAAAGTTCAGGATCACCTCATCAGCTCAGTTTAGGTGTTCAGGATGAGTTACCATGGTGATTTAGCCAGGTAAGACGAGAGCCGTTTCCGTGACACTGAAAACTGTGAATTTATGCTTGACATAGCTCGCTAAAGCCATTAATCTTGCTTTAAAGTACACCCCTCTGTTCTCCTAATTCGCACTTTGTGTATAAATAGTCCTGTCTTCCCCTTTGTTGTAGTTTCTTTTAAGCTCCCCTAATGTGTTTCCCTCTGTGTTCTCTTGCATGTATGTATTTTGTTACATCTCAATTTGGACATTGTTTTGAACTCATTAGCTTACTAAATGGCTAAATGATGCCAAAGCATCAGCTTACTAAATGGCTCACCTTCTGTTTTTCTAAGTCAGCCTCTGGCAAACTGCATAGTTCTCGCTCTTCTGCACCTTATGACACTTGCTGTTTGTACTTTATGGTTTCTAGTGATCAGTTAAATTTTTAGATAGCTCATTCACGCTTTGTCTCTTATTTGTAGTAGCAGTAATGATGATCATCTTCCCTGTGTTTCTGTTTGTTCCTCCCTCTGAACAGAGGAGTGGACAGCAAAGCCACATTAATGGGTTAGCCACGTTGAGTCAGTTTTGTGTCACAAAGGTGGCTTTCATTTTACCTGGCTAAATCACTATGGTAGCTTCTGCTGAATGCATAACCTAATTGAGAGCACGTTCAGAATTTAAATTTAAAATTGGCTGATAGAACAATGTAGATTCTCTCATGCACAAATATATTTTATATATGCAACTTTCCAGCTGTGCCTCACTGTTGTCATGAATGAAGCTCAGCTTAAATTTATCATGACATGTGCATTGCAATGTCACTGGAAATTGCATGTGTTCATTTGTCTAAGTGTTTTCTAAATTATTCTAAATCTTTTACACTGCTGGAATTGCAGTGACTGGACAGTAGACACAGCACACATTCAGTCAATTAAATGAATTTCATTTTGATTTGCCACCAAGTTAAAGTGGTTTTCCCATCTCCTTCATTAGTTTAAAGGGGGCGTATCATGCAAAATGCACTTTTTTAGCCTTAAATACATTTTTTGTGTACTTTGAGTGTCTAGGAGTGCAGGAAATTTCAATTATGTATGTATGTATTCTTTCCCGGTGCTGCGTAGATACCTTTATATTCTTTTTTGGGTCATAATTTTCAGTCTGTTCAGTTCTTCCCCTCAAATTAAGAGGGTAAAGTGAAATGTCAAAAAGTGACTTAAAGGGCCAAATTGTATATTATTTTTTACATCAATTCGCAGACCAGAAGTAGGGGGCAGGGCCGGAAATGGCCCACGGGTCGGGAGTTTGGGCACCGCTGACCTATCTGCAACAGAAGAATGTAAACGTAAAGAGTTTTCACTAGTTTCTAACTCCTAAGTTTATTGCTGTCAACAAAGTGTTTCTAAAAATCCTTGAGGTCAGCTGCTTGTACAGTCTGACTGGTTGGCAGTGTGAAGACAGGTAATGAAGCCTATCAGCAGGCAGTCAAATGAAAAGTGAAAGCAGGAGCAGCACATTGCTGTGGACAGTCCCAGGATTAAACTGAACAAATGGCTTCAGTGATAATTAAGCCCCATTTGGGTGGATTAGTTTCTCTACAGCAGGAAGGGTGGTTGTAATAATCTAAAATATGAAGAGAAAAAACTGTGCTGTGGGTCTCATTGGTCTGATAGAAACTAAGAAACTTCTGATGTAGGAAACAAGCCTACAACATTTGTGCCACCAAACAAATTGCTGAACAGCCTGACTTATCTCATTTAAAATCGTTTTTTTTACCCATTATTATAAACTTATAGTATTTTAGATTTATTCAAATATGACAACTAATCTTACCACAAAAAGTAAAGACATTTGCATTTGGTCTATTTCTTTGTTGTAACAATGCTTCTTGGCAATAAAACATATACTGTTGAAAAGCATTTTTATTTACCTTTAAATTGAGCCACATTTGTGAGGGAAAAGCATTTAATGGCTGAGCAGCAGTGTTGAGTATGTGGGTTATGTTTCCACATGCTACTGAGGCCCCTGTTTGTTAAATGAATAAATTGTTAACTGTCAATATGCCTTGTTTCTTCAGACTTCAATCATCCAATCCAAATTTAAAGATTCAATATGTTCACAGGTCGAAAGTAACAGAATATTTAGAATCCCCATATATCATTCCCTATATGCCCACATGTTGTCAATGCAAACAATGACAGTAAGAAACAGTTCTAAATAGCTCTATATAGCATTATTATCACTTTGATTTTCACAACCAATCCATTTACCTTGACGGAGAGGTCAGAGGTCAAATGTGACGTGATATTTGGATGCAAATTATAATGTGATATTTAGAATTCCCATATACAGTACCAGTATCCAGGCTTTTTGCCAATTTTTGGACCAATAAATCATGAAATTGACCTTGAAAACCTCTGTGGATGTAAGCCAGATTTTAATGGATTGTTAATGTGACCCCACTCTACACCCCTACAATGTTTTTTTCAGAATTAGTTCAAAGCTTTTTGAGCTATCATGTTTACAGGCAGAATGATGCACAAGTGCTACCAAAAACATAATCTCCTTGGCAAAGGTAAAAAGAAAAAAAGAAATACACAAAAATAACATCCCAGATATTAAAAGGACTCCAAAAACCAAACAACACAACAGCTGGTGCCTTGTAATGATGCTGTTATTTGTGATCTCCAATGTGATCTTTTGCTATTTTTCTCTGAAAAGCTGCCTGCTGCAGCCAAAAACAGTAAAGTTGTAGCTGGGCAGATAAACAATGAGCTGAAACTCATTCTAGATATGTGGATGCAAACTATATTGTGATATTTAGAGTCCCCATATACCAGTCTTGTTTCATAAATGTTGCTAATAAAAACAAAGACAGTAGATATATCATTCCCTTTATGCCTATATGTTGTCAATACAACCAATCACAGTGAGAAACAGTTTTAAATAGCTCTATATAGCATTATTATCACTTGACATATTTTAAATCTTTCAATGGCGCTTTCTATATATTGACAATACATACTACAATTGTAAGAATCATAGTTTCCAAGCTATGAGGCTTTTTCTCAATTTTTAACCAATAAATCATCGCTGATGAAGCTGACCTTGAAGACCTTGGTGGATTTAATTCATTCAAAACGTTTTGAGCTATTGTGTTTACAGACAGTATGACATGCACGCATGCAAATGCTACCTGAAAAACACCGAAAAAAAATAAATAAATAAAAAATAATGAAACTATTAGATTATTAAAATATAGTTTTTGTTTTGTTTTGGTAAAATGTCTGATGAAATGCAAACTTGCAAGATTCACATAGATGGGAAGAAGCTGATTGGTCATTGTAAAAATTCTGCTACAGATGCACACCTGCTTTTGGGTTGGTCACCTTGTTAATAAATCCATCAGTTTGATGCCGCAGCCTGACCTTCTGAATAATTTAAGAAGCTGAATTCCACAAAGCAGCAGTTGTTTCTGGTAAATGTCAAAGATGTTAGAAGCTTAATCTGCTTACTGCCAAATTCCTGCTCTTTCAGTTGATTCCTATACTCAGAGTGTGTCTCTGTAGCCTAAGATTGATGTAGGTTGATTAGAAATATACAAATTTGTTTTGTCTGTTAATGAAAGTCACGTAGTGATCACTCCAGTGCTCATTTTATGGTTGAAATTTTAGACTTTAGCAATTGCTGCTACAGTACTTCCATGTAAATTGGTGATTAGATTTTTCTTGTTGACACTTAAATTGTTCTGTTGGCTCAGGGCTGTGGGTCAGGGGGTAGAGCAGGTCATCTACTAATTAGAAAGTTAGTGGTTTGATCCCTGGCTGCTCCAGTCTGCATGCCAAAGCACCCTTGGGCAAGATACTGAACCCTGAGTTGCTCCTGATGCATTCGTTGGAGTGGGGTTGTGTGTGAATGTTAGATAGGAAGCACTTCACTGTAGAAAGTGCTTGTGTGAATGGGTGAATGAGACATGCTCTATAAAGCTCTTTGAGCTCTTTGAGCTTTATAGAGCATGTAGAGTAGAAAAGCTCTATATAAGAACCAGTCTGTTTACTTCAACTTTTTTCTAAGAATCAAATTTTCTGTTAGGCAGTTAATCAACTGAACCAGTAGAGGTTCATGTTGATCCAAACTAAGGCTGTCTGCATAACTGTTTAATGATGACGATAATAATAATTATGATATTTAGAAATGAAATATCAATATCGTGTCAATGATGCACAAAAACAAAGCTATAGATGAATTTGGCAGATACTAGTCACTGGCTTTATTCAGATATTCTGTAGATGTTGCATTAATATCATTATTGTGAGTTGTTTTGTTTGGTTTTTTTTTTAGAACATTTTAATTAGGAAGTAAAAATGTGAGTTTATGACAGCCATCCCAACATGAATGGGCTCCACTGTGGGAAAATGAAAATCATGTTGATTTGTTTTGCTCCCTAGCAAGGTAGAGCCAGTCATGCATCACTAGCAATACAGTGGAATGCTTGTTTTTTTTTGGGGGGGGGGGTTGCACTTAAAAACACCACTGCAGCACATTCACGGATAGAGCCTGGTCAGTGCTCTGCATATGGCTCATTTAACAAGTCACAAACACAACAGTACTAGTAGAGATTTCAAGTTTTGAATCATGTTTGCATGCACTGGCACCATCTTGGATTGCTAAGTCTGGGTTGGTGGGGCTGCTCCGACTTTCCAAGTTTGAAGTCCAACTTGAGGGGGCATTCCAGATGAAAATTCCAACTGGGAACTCTGATATTCCGACTTTAAATGGAATGGACCATAAGTTGGAACCAACTAACTGTCTTTTAGACCCCCCTTCTCAGCTTCTCTTCTTATACTTGTCTGTTTCTAAATTTAAGTGGCAGATGAGTTATTTTAGCCCTGCTGTAAGCAAAATTATTAATGCAGAACAATAAAGCTGAACATTTATTGTTGGAAACATTCTAGTGCGCTTCATCTCCTTCTACTGACATCTAAATAAATTCACCTGGATTGTTGTTCTCTGAATATGGTAGCCATTTAGTCTGGGACATTGGGCTGTTTTTGTGTCGTGTGATTTGTCCTTTTTCTACTTTATCTTAAAGTCAAACTCTTACAAGTCAGTCTCCTCAACTAAAAGTTTGTCTGGGTTTATCCATTATGTCACGTAGGACTCCGTAAAGGTCGCTTCTGGATCACACCTGACCCTTACCACAATGATGACAATATCCAGATTGGACGGGAGGTGAAGATCAGCTGCCAGGTGGAGGCTACGCCTCCAGAGGAACTGCAGTTCAGCTGGTTGAAGAACGGCCGGCCTCTGAGGAGCTCTGAGCGGATGGTGATCACCCACACTGACACAGATGTCTCACCGGGAACCACCAACCTTGACATCATCGATCTCAAGTTTACCGACTTCGGCACCTACACCTGTGTGGCATCACTAAGGAATGGAGGGACCCCAGAGATTAGCATCGACGTCAACATTTCATCCACCACAGGTACGGCTCACTGTTATGGTAGATAAAGCTGGATTTATGGTCTATTTCAACTGAATGTTTGACGATTGGATGGTGTCAAAATCCTCCTGATGGTAGATGTCTCTTTTAAAAACCAACATTTTTGACATTTACATGCAATTACTGTCCTGGAGGCCCGCTGTGTGGACGTGGTACAAGGAGCATGGCATTGTCATCCCTCTTACATTATTAACAATCCTGTAGTACGTTAGAATAAACATGAAATTTCTGTCCTGATGATTTGGCAGCCCTTACAAAGCAGCTGCTGTGATCAGCACTGGAGCCTGATTGCAACATAGGACTGAGGCAGAGATTCACTCACTAATGATAGAAGGCGGGAAAAAGGTGGAGCATTCAGGATGTTAAGGCAGGCTGAGTGATAACAACAGGGAATGAGGCCTGCACATAGTATCGGCATATAAAACAGGCAGTATTAGCAGCAACACGGGGTGATATATATTCTAGAAACAGACCTGTTAAATTTCTCAGAACGTCTGAGGCAAGAAATAAGACATGCAGTTACCATCAGTCCTCTGAGAAAAATGTCTGGACTGCTGTGGCTGCCTTCTGGCATGTTTTAATAAACTTGCACACTGCCCCTGTGCACCTTCATCTGGAAAACTTCTGATAACTTCAGCTGGTGCTGGACAGTTTTCACAAAGTTTTTCAAAGTGTGGTAATCCAACCACTTCTAATGAAAATGACATTTAGTAATACGCACACAGCACAATTTGACAGGGTCCTTTAAATTCTTCTCAACAGGAAGGATATAAATTTTCATAACCCACACTCAGCCAGCTTGTTAGCTCTGCATGAGGTAAATCCACACAAATGCTGATTACAGTGATTCAAGTCAATTATGTGAATTCTGCCATAAAATTGTATTGGGCCTGATTATAAAACCCACCCCCTCCTTTTCTAAAATCACTTTTTCAGAAACAGTACCTCCAAGCTCTGAAATATTTCCTACTCTGTCTTTTAACCTCATCATCTGTGACAGCTGTTGGACCGATTCTCTGCGTCATTTCTGCAGTAAATAGAGTGGGAGACTCCATGAACTCACTTATACTTGTCATCACTTTATTTCCTCTGCGGCACCAAGACAAAGATTAAAAAACGTGTATATATATAGTCATTTTAAACCTTTTTTAGTGAAAGGCCTCCAGTCCTTGAACTCCGTTACAAACCACTGAGTTCAGTTTCTGCAGACAAAAGGAGCATAACTTTTCTTTCAGACAGATGTCATGCAGATGAACGTCTGCTGGCGGCTGCAACTGGCTTCCTGTTTGTTTATGACCTTGGCAGAGTGAAAGAAACATTCAGTGAGGCTAAGAGGAGGAGTGGGGGAAGGGGAGGAAGTTTTTTTTTAATCAAAGTACTGCTTTAGTCGCAGTCGTTGCTCTGCTGCGTGTGAAGCCCGCTGAAGGATGCAGAAGGTCGCGCTTGGGTCACTTCTGAATTCCCAAAAGGAAAATAAATGTTAAAGCAGTGCAGCGTCTGTCTTAGTGTGTCTCTAGATGAGGGACAATTTCCACATCTAACATGAAAGAAAAAGAAAAACATTTTGTTTGTTTTTTTATGTTGTGTTTTGTTTTATTTTATTTATTTATTTATTTTTTACTTTTTTATCCAGAATCCTACTCAGAGAAAAAAAAACTGGAGGCAAAGTCAATCTCATGGATGAATCAGTCATCACTGTTTGAGAAGATAAAGGGATTCTACCTGAGCTACTTTCTGTTGCACCCTTATTCACAAGGGGGTCACCACAGCAGGAAGCTCCACATATTTGATTTGGCTGGATGCACATCCTGATGTAACTCCAAAAGGATTTGTGTCTCCTCCTGGGATCAAACCAGGGAAACCACAACACTAATGCTAACTAATTGTATAACCTTTTACTTTATTTCTTTTCTTTCAAAAACCTTTTTCAAATACATTAAACGTTAAATGTCTGACTAATGCGAACAGACATGAAATTGCAGTGATACTGAAGGAAACTATAAAATGTGAAAACTTTGTGGCAAATTCTGAAGTGCATAAAATTACATCTGAAGCTTTATTATGGGTTTGATGATTTTCTGGAAAATTCACACAGAATTAAAGTTATATTCTTAAATACTATTCATAACTGACTGGGAACTGACACACCTAGTTGTGGTAGACGTGTGATCCACTAGCTTTATTTGACAGAGTTTGCACGGCTCCTTTTTTATTCTTAAGAATCCAAAACCTGACAGTTTTCAGACAGCCCTATCCTGTCTCTCTCCCTGTAGTTCCTCCAGAGCTTACCGTCCCTAGGGGCCGCTCTCACCTCATTGCTCAAGAAGGTGACACCGTGGACCTGCAGTGCCTGGTCTCAGGAAAACCCAAACCCATCATCCTGTGGTCTCGGGTGGAGGAGAGCGGGGTGGCGGCGGCGGCTGCAGCGGCAGCTCTGATGCCAGACGGCTCCATTCAGGTGGAGAGCTACGATGGCATCCTGAGGATCAGCAACGTGACCAGAGAGATGAGTGGGACGTACCGCTGCCAGACAAGCCAGTACAACGGCTTCAACGTCAAACCCAGAGAGGCCTTGATACAGTTGGTGGTGCAGTGTGGGTAACACACATACATCACTCACACACCATAGACAGCTTTGTGCAGGGACTGATGCAAGTGTTCAAAAATGATGCCACAGTAAAATTTAGCCAAGGAACAGCGATGAGAACGGGCTGAATCAGGTCGGAAATGTTTGTGAGCACCCTTTGCGTATCATTTCTTTTTAGAATACCTGTAAAGTTATTAGAAATGCTTGTCTTGAGAACGGGAACTGCTATTTTGGAGAAATTACCATTGTTTTTCTGTTTTAGTACAATTAGTTGTAGTCTGTCCTATTCAGACTCCATTGTGGTTGTGGACTGATTTGGGGCTGGTTTTTCATTTGGGTTCAAACTAAAGGAGGACTGATACTGGAAAGCTGAACATCACTCCAGTTCTTGATCCATGCACT
Source organism: Andinoacara biseriatus (assembly GCA_015108635.1). NCBI lineage: Eukaryota > Metazoa > Chordata > Actinopteri > Cichliformes > Cichlidae > Andinoacara > Andinoacara biseriatus. The sequence continues at coordinate 29,949 of VUQJ01041209.1, read as the reverse complement.
GACTTCCAGTTAAATATAGAATTGAACTCACAGCACTGTCTATAGTCTCTGGAGCTTGAAAAAAGGCGGCTGGCCTTTGTTTCTTGATGATGTTTCACCTCTCATCTGAAAGGCTTCTTCAGTTCTCAACCAAATGGTGGAAAGACCCAAGTATTTAAAACCCTGTGTGCAAAGACCCCTGGAGGTGGTTATGACCCTCTATTGTTCATGTGTGTAAACACATGTGCCAAGGTTGAAGGGGGGCGTGGGCCTTTCTTCAAGCTCCAGAGACTGCTATGACCAGCACTGTCTATAGTAAGTTTCTCTGTGGTCTGACCAAAAATATGTCAGGGACTATTTGGTGCTCAGAGTTCGAACCAAACATGGTGAAATGGTTTTAAAGCATTATGCTGCCATTTATTTTAGACTTTCCACAGATGTAGCCACTTTAAAACTTAGTTCATTTCCTGCAACAATAACTTTACTTAACTTTTACTGATTCTGTTTGATTTTATCTTCTTTACTTTTTATTCCCTTGTTATTTTAATCATTATTGCATACACCTCCTTCAGGCCTTCTCCTTCTTATCAGAGGGGAAGAACAAATGACCTGTTTTGTACTGGTCATCAGTTTATCGATAATTGCCCATTACTGCAACTTTTCCAGTCAAAGATGTCTTTTCAGCTGAAACCAAAAATAACATCTGCTGCGGATGCAAACAACCACCAACCATCAACAACCGTGCTGCTTTAACCCCTAAAATCCCCAGAATGCGTCGTGGTGCTGATTCCTAAGCCCTGCAGAAGAAATATCACATCATCTAATCAAACTAGATCACAATCACCGGCGCAGACAGCAGCAGATCAGTTTGATAAAAAGACCAGAGCAGTTTAAAAACACACCAACAGCTCCAGCTCAACAGGTACACATTTCAAACGCCTTGGCTTGAGGGTACGCAGGCAGATGCTGACGGACACATGCTGCCTGCCTGTCTTGGACGGAACTGAATCCACCACCTTCCAGTCACGCTCTGTCTAACCTGCAGGCTGCCGTGTCGCACAAAATACCATCAGAGGATGTGACGGGAAGACTCGCAGCTCTTGGCTTCATGCCGCACTAAAAGGCTGTCAGAGCAAATCTCCTCTGCAGCTCGACTAGTCCTCATTCTCCAGAGAGCCAATGCAGACGCTCACAGGAAAGCAGCAGTCCAGCGCTTTGAGTTTAAGGAACAAAAACTGACTCATACTTTAAAAAAATCTTTTTAGTGATGCTTTATTTTTCATGTTCTTTTGGCTTCCTGACAATTCAGCTTTATTAAGTACCCCAAAAAATGCCCAAAAATGTTTATTATATATCTAAAAAGAACATTTCTTAAAGTTAAAGTAATTTATTTAGTATTAGTTTTTTTGATGTAAGTGAAAAAATGTGCTGGTGATGGTTAACACTCACAGCAAGACGGTCCTGGGTTTGAATCCACCTTGGCCGGTTTGCATGTTCTCCCCGTGTCTGTGCAGTTTTCTCTGGTTTCCTCCCACAGTCCAAAGACATGAAAAGGATAAGCGGAAGAAGATGAATGAAAGAAAAAAAAAGTATTGCCTCAGTTTTTCTTCCCTGCCAGCACTTTTAAGAAGATTACACTACTTGTAGCTGTACATTTTTTGTGGAAATAAGTTTCTTTAATGCCTTTTAAAGCAGAATTTTCATTCTGCTTGTGGAAAACTGACGATCTACGCGTCTCTAAATTCCCTGCAGTGCATTTGCTGTTTGTTTGGTTTTTTGTTTTTGTTTTTTTTTTCACTGTGCAGCCAGTGTAAGCAGATTAAAGTCAGGGCAGGTTACAGGTGGATTACTTTGAAATAAGTAAAGCAACATTTAAGTCACAAGCAACACAGATTTAACTTCTAACTGTAAGTGAAAAGAAACCCTCCCTGATCCTCGAGAAAAGCTGCTGACAGAGAAATAAATAAGAGTAAATCTGTGTGAACAAAAATCAAGCTGTACGTGAACTAAAAACTGACACAGCAGCATGTAAGATTTGTCAGAACAGAAACCATATGAACCCAAAATGCATTTACTTCGCTATAGTTTTTATATTCTTGCCCATTAATTACTTCGTGCTATGATTTGAATGAATATGCTAATGAAGTCTGCATGAAACTTGAAGATAAAACCTTCTGAGCAACATTTCAAATGAGCTCTTTCAGGGTTTTACTTTGACAATAATCCCTCACAGGCTCTTACCGGATCTTACTGGATTACAGGCAAGACAGTGATGTGTGGAGGTGACATCGCCACAATCCTAACTTCATGTGGAGTTTTAACCACGTTACCAACATGTTTCAAAGGGGGAAAAAAAATAATAGTGACTAAACAGGGAAACTGATGACAGTAGCTGTTGTATGAAATCCCCTTGAGGTTTTAACATGAATTATGAGAATGTCAGTAATCTATTTAGATGCGAGAGTTACAGTGCCCATAAAATGAATCACACAACATTCACATAATTAGTTTTCTGAGAAGGTTTCAAAAGGGAAACTGATGACATTAGCAGTTTTATAACAGCCCCAAAGGTTGTTTTGTTTTGGGGGTTTTTTTTTATGAATTATGGGGACAAAAAGTTGTGATCCCCATAAGACATTATCACAGCATTCATATAGGAATTGCTGCACTGTATGCTGACTAGAAAATATTGAGGAAAAAAAACTGATGTAAAATGATGACTGCAGCTGTTCCATAAAATTCCACCAAAATTTCCCAGGATGTACCAAGCTGTAGTCTTCACATTTCAAAAACATGCTCCGCGAACACTTTATTGGACCCACAATCCATTTAATAATGTCAATATGTTTTGATATAATCGCAAAGCCTTATGGTATAAGTATGTCGTTGTCACAACACTTATTTATTTATTATATTTTTCACCAAGATCTTGTATTGATGAAGGTGTGCCACTGCATATCCTAAAGATTCTCCATGGGGTTAAGGTCTGGACTTTGCAGCGTCCAATCCAGGTCTGAAAATGATGTCTCGTGCTCCCTGAACCACTCTTTCACAATCTGAGCCCAAGGAAACCTGGCAGTGCCATCTTGGAACATGTTCCAGAGGGGGCACAGCTATTGCAAGCCAGTAAGGGTTGTTTTAGAAATTAGAATCTACTCACTGCATCATTTGGGGCTAAATGACCTGTTGGTAGCTGAAACATGTTAATCACTACAGTAATTATCAAATGGACTTTTATACACTCATAAAAATAGCAATTCATACAAATATATATACAATAAGGGAAGGTGCAAAAATAGCTGTGTCTGTTATTCACAATTTTGTCACTGCACTTCTTTGAGTAAATACTCAGTAGTTTTTTTATACTAAAAGAGGATTTTCAGTGTAGTAGATATGGCCTTTGCTGCATTATGACATAAAAAATATGACAAAGATGCCCCCAAACTGCAGCTGAAACCCTGTATCAAACAAAAATCGCTCCGCTTGTTTCCTGCCTGCAGTCTCATTAAAGAAAAGGTGTTACAACACAGTGTGAAACAGTATGAATCGTATCCCTTCTCCAACCTAAATATGTTGCTTAAATGCTTAAATTATTATCTTTAATAAAATACAGGATTAAAATGATTTGCAAATCCTTCCATTCTGTTTTATTTGCATTTTAAACTGGGTTCCACTTTTTTTTTATTGGTAATAGAGTTGTAGAGAACTATCTAATAACTATAATAAATAGATGAAAAGTTCCCACAGGGAACTCTTGGCTCTCCCCAAACCACATTTTGGAGCTGTTCATTGCATGAAATTGAGTAACAAAAGTGAAAATTGAAGGGCAGAAGAACAGCTGTTCTAAAACTATCACTATATGGGATCATTTTAATCATATTTTTAATCATATTTAATCATATTACTTTGCAAATTAAATTGTTTCTCATTTGGCCCTGAAGTGTTCTATGGAGCAGCTGTGCAGGCAAACCTTTGAAAGAAAGTTATAAGAATGAAAACTCCAGAAAAGAGCAGAGTTCATTAATGAGATGGAACTGAGTCCAGCAGGGTATTATGGGAATTAAAAAGCAGGGTTAGAAGTCTTCTTTAACCAATCAGAGATCTTGGTTGAAGGTCGCCATCAGGCAAAAGCTTCCAGTTGACCTTATATGTTCCTGGACTGTTTCCCTCTCAGTAGGAAGGTCGTGGAAACATTTCCAGGGGCTTGAAATGAACCTAAGGCCTTTATCTCTGTAACCTCTGTGTGTGTGTGTCCTGGTATGTGTTTTAGAGCTTGTAATGACATTTTGTATTTCTTTGTTTAGGTTGTAGGGTAAGAAAATCCTAAAACAGCTAACTGTCAGAGTTTCAGCTGCTGCACTTTGCTGCTTCCTGCTTTAAACTGAAAAATCACTTTCTGTTTATTTTCTTCTTGAATTTTCATTATAATCTGTGCATCTGTGTATACACTTGTGTTAGTCGTGGTGAGGTCATAAAGCATGTACACAGTAAAATTGTGGGGGCCCAGGGAACTAAATGTTAGGGTTAGGATAAGTAGATGAAAGTAGTAAAGTATCTGGAATCACCAATTTAAATTAGAAGTGAGAGCATTTGCTAAAAACTGGGGATACTTCAGGCGGTCCTGACTTGAGACAGACTCTACAAGGATTTAGTTTTGTGGTTTTTAGGGTTCAGATTAGAGATTAGGGAAATGGACTGGTTTTTACTGTATATAGCACAACTTTTCAAGTTTCACTGACTATGCCAAACCTTTTATTTTTAAATTACAAGCCATTTCACATTTCACATTACAGTATTAACCATTCACATGCGTTTTTAAGATTCAGGTCTTAAAATTGGACTACTGTAGACTCTTGAATTTTTTTGTGTGAAGGCTTGCTTTAAGGTTACTGTGTTTAGAGTAAGGTTGTGAGACACTTGGGAGGAAGGAAAGTTGTGTATAGTAAAGTTATTTTAGGATTCAGGTGAGGATCATGTTTTGTTTATAATTAAGTTTTTAGCTGTAATGGTTAAATCTCAATAGTTGCATAAAATGAACTTTTGTTCCACCTCATTTCCACTTAAGGGCTGATTGTGGCTCAGGTGTTAGAGCGGGTCATCTACCAACTGTCAGTGGAGTAATCCCTGCCTTCTCCAGTCCGCATGCCAAATATCCTTGGGCAAGATACTGAACCCGGAGTTGGTCTTGGTGTATCCATCAGAGTGTGTGCGTGTGTGTGTGTGTGTGTGTGCCTTTAGCTACTTTTTTTTTAAAGTAGTGTCTTCATCACTGAAACTTTGGTAGTCATGCCTTTAATGTCAGCCAGCAGTGATTTGTTTGTCAAAGCAGAAATGGGGGGAAAACCTGAATAATGAAGAGAAAGATAACAACAGCAACTAGGAGTATTAATCTCTTGTGGGCATACCGATTTAATTCAATCCTATTTATATAGTGCCAAATCACAAAAAACAGTCACCTCAAGGTGCTTTATATTGTAAGGTAAAAAGCCTACAATAATTAGAGAAAAAAAAACAATCAAAACAACCCTTTATGAGCAAGCACTTGGCAACAGTGGGAAGGAAAAACTCCCTTTTAACAGTAAGAAACTGCCACGACTGGTTGGGGGTAAGGGGAGGGAGACAGATCTAAAGACATGCTGTGGAAGAGAACCAAAGATTAATAATAACTCATGAATAAATGCAGAGTGTTGTATAACCACATAAGCTGTGTTCAAATTCCTTCCTGCATCCTTTGAAGGACCTGGCCTACATAGACGGGGTCCTTCAAAGCCCACAAAATGAAAAGTTGTGAAGTTGGACGGTCTAGCCTTCATATCTGCGTCACCTGCCCTTACCTTAGCGTAGCTCCTGTCATCTAGCAACCATGACAGTGCAAAGCACAGCTATGGAAAAGAAGCTGTTATAATGGAGCCCAAACTTTTGCTCGCTTTTTTTGTTTGTTTGTTTATTTCATGTCAGCTCTTAATTGAAAATAAGCTGTTAAAACAAGTATAACACAGTTCAACATCAAAGAATAAAGATGAGCAAAAGATTAATTTCCAAATATACTGATAGCTCAAAACTATCCTGTTATAAAGCCTAACTTTAATCTCAGCCAAACCAATTTGCTTTGAAACAAGTCAAACACTGAAATAAACCAAATCTCCACGTTATCATCTGTGTGAATTATAGCTGTGTTTGATTTCCACTCAGTAGCGAAAGCCAGTGGGGGTTTGAAAAGAGTGTGCTGGCATTCAGTTGTCTCCTGGTAGAGTGAACCTCAAACGCCAGGGTTGGACAGTCATCATCACCTTGCTGTGATGTAATCGGCCTACAAATGTGGCCTTCAAAGGATGCAGCCCGTGAATTTGGACACAGCTATAAAGAGTAAAAGAAAAACTTCATGGGAGCCCCCCAGTTGCCTAGGCCTATTGCAGCATAACTAAGGGAGGGTCCAAGGTCATCTGATCTAACCCTAAACCTAACCTTGATCAAAAACAAAAGTTGTAAGCGTAATTTTAAAAATAGGGTATCTCCGGAATCCTAGGAACCGCAAGTAAGCAAACAGTCTGAGAGTGAAGGGCTCTATTGGGGTAATATGATACTATGAGGTCTTTAGTTAAATTGGGGCCTGATTATTCAAGACCTTGTATATGAGAAGAAGAATTTTAAATTCTATTCTGGATTTAATAGGGAGCCAGTTAAGAAGAGCTAGTATGAAAGAAATATGCTCTCTCTTCCTAGTCCCTGTCAGTACTCTAGCTGCAGCATTTTGGATCAGCTGAAGGCTTTTCAGGGAGCTTTTAGGACATCCTGATAGAAATGAATTACAATAATTCAGCCTAGATGTAATAAATGCATGAATTAGCTTTTCAGCATCACTCTGAAGCAGCATGTTTCTAATTTTAGAGAGACTGCACAAATGCAAGAAAGCAGTCCTTCATATCTGTCAACGTTTCTGTCCGAACACGCTACGTTTCGAAAATGGCAAAATGACAGTTTCTACTGAAAACGATCTTGTGTTGACGGGGCCTTAGTGTGTGAAGAAGACCTCCCCATCTACATGAACAAATTGGAGTCATGATAAATATGATTCAAACAACTGCAGCACAGTACCTTTAATACCTATACAGATCTCTGTAATAAAATATTATGGTCAATTCAATTCAAATTTATTTATATATAGCGCCAAATCACAACAAACAGTTGCCTCAAGGCACTTTATTTTTGTAAGGTAAAGACCCAGCAGAGTATCAAAAGCTGCACTGAGGTCTAACAGGACAAGCACAGAGATAATTAGCTAAGATAGCTGAGTGGTGTGATGGCTTTGTAAGCAATGGTTTAACTACTACCATTTTAAAGGCCAGCTTTAGATGGTTTGAAACCATAGAATCTCAATAAAAGATGGACATAAAGTGCTGTATGAATATGTTTTAAGGTTGAAACACATAAGCATGACAAATATACAAAAAAAGAGAAAGAAATCGGGAAGGGAGCAGCACTCTAGCTTCTGGGTCTTTTAAGTGAAGCCACTGCCAAAGTTCCTTGAATCATTGTAACTGCCAGCAGAGTGCAGTCTAAAGAAGCCCAGGGAAACACAGCTCTGCTCTTCACTTTATCTTCACAGTAAGCACTTCTGATGAGTTTCTGGTCTCATTCACTAATTTCAGGTCTTATTGAATACAACATGATGTTTATTTAGTAAATTATGGTTCCCATTAGAAGCAAAAAGGAAATGGAAATGCGTTAGGATGGGCCTGCCTTGTGATTTACAAGTGGACCATATGAGTCTGCAGTGTCCTTGGGTTTGGGCTGATCTGCTTCTCACTCATTACATCTGGTTTCAAAGTGGACTGTTTGTGTGCCACCTCCGCCCCACCTGCCTACAAAAGTAGACTTATCTGTCTACTTTTTCTTTTAATTTTTTAGACATCAGGAAACTTTTATTTGAAGATCTTGTTTTTTTCTCGCACCACCCTTCAGATGATGCCGCTCTGCAGAGAGGTCACAGGATGGTCGCTGCAGCTGCTTTTATTCCTTCTCCTTTTTTTTCTGTTGATCCGTGTTTGACAACAGGATGTTAATCTGTGAAGTGACACCTGTAATTTGGTTTAAATCCTCTGAGTAAGTTCTGCTGGAGGGATTTAAAAACGCAGCTTAGACTCTGTCTTTGTGCCCTCTCGCAGAGCACTGCAGCACTACTTTTGAGGCATTTTGGCTTCATTAACAGTGAGGGAGCAGGAAATGAAATGCAGCCTTGACTTGACTAAGATGTAGTCTATTTCAGTCAAGATTTTTTTTTCAGTTTAATGTAGTCTAGTGAGTTCAAGTGAAAACAATTTTTCCAGTAATTTTTGGGTTTGCTTTATTTGATTGCTTAAAATTATTCCTTCATTGTGTGAAGTTTTTAGTTAGAAGGCTACAATCCAAACATGATCCCAAAATAAAAATATTGAGACATATATTAAGCTTTTAGCATTATGTGTCATTTTGAAAGTGAAATTGTAAGATAAAAGTAGGTGTAGTGGCAAAGAGGTCACAGTAAACCTCCAAGGAAAGTGTATCAGTGGTTTAAAACATCCTCCTAAAACAAAACCAAGATCTAAATAAAGACGCAAAGGAAAGACCTTGAAATAATTCTAACCAGTGGCAATGTTTCTTAAAGATTTGTTCGGACAAACATGAAATCCGTAAAATAGGTTAATTGGAACTTGCTGTAACAAATTTCAAATTTGTTTTTAAGAGACTTGAGAAAATTTCTCTCTCTGTCTTACAGTCCCTCCGACTGTGGAGCCAGTGTACACAGAGATCCGTCAGGCCCTTGGCCGGGCGTTCAGCCTTACCTGCCGTCTGCTGCGAGCTCATCCAGCTCGCCTCCTGAGATATGAGTGGAAGCTGGGCACCCGCCTCCTGACTGTTGGACAGTTCAGTGACCAGAAAGATGACACTAACTACCACGTCAGAGCTTTGAACCGAGAGGGCTATGGCGAGTACACTTGTGACATCACTAATGAGGCGGGGGCGGGACGCTGCACCTTCCTAGTCACAGGTGAGGCAATTTAGGTTATTTTGTTTATTGAGTTATTATACCATAATAAAATTGTGGGGTTACTGGTGTTTTATTGCATTATATCTGACATGACTTCAGGCTTAACAAAGAGTTGGTTACTGATGTGATTTTCAGTAGACTTGTAAATTATTTGGTACCTAATCTGAACACATGTCTCAGTTTGGCATGTTTTTGACAATATTAAACTTGGACTAGTGTTGAATGGCTGAAGATCATGTGACCTAGCAACATTCTGGATATGTCCCTATTTTTCTTGAGCAATGACTAGACTAAATGACTTGAGACTCAGTTTGTGCTCTGAGAAGGTTTAATTAGGACTATAATGAGTTTGGACTTGACTTTAAACTTTCTCAGATTACTACTTTGTCAAATTGTGTGACAAAGTAGTCACACAATTTGTGACATAACTGTTAAACAGTTTGACAGTAGTAAAAAATGTCCACACCATGTTGGCTGGCTCACCATTATCTGTGTGTCCAAACTCCAAACAGTCTCATACAGACTGGTTCCATGTTTCACAGCTTACTGAGCTACAATACATGTAGGGAATCTCAATAGAGCATCTCTGCATTACTTTAATAAATAAGGGAGTACCTGTTTTTATGACAGTGTTGAAAAATAATATTGTATGGTTTTCTAAATAAATAGGGCAGCATGGTGGCGCGGTGGTTAGCACTGCTGCCTCATAGTTTGAATACCATCTGGAAGGCCTGGGTTCGATTCCACCTTGGCCCGGCCTCTCTCTCACTGTGTGGAGTTTGCATGTTCTCCCCATGTCTGTGTGGGTTTCCTCCGGGTACTCCGGTTTCCTCCCACAGTCCAAATACATGCACTTACTGGGGTTAGGTTAATTGGCTAATCTAAATTGCCCATAGGTATGAATGAGAGTGTGAATGTTGTCTGTGTCTCTGTGTTGGCCCTGCGACAGGCTGGCGACCTGTCCAGGGTGTACCCCGCCCTCGCCCCATGTCAGCTGGGATAGGCTCCAGCCCCCCCCGCGACCCTTCAAGGAAAAAGCGGAAGTGAATGGATGGATGGATGGTTTTCTAAATAGTCTTGTATACCCTAATATAGCCCAAGGTTTTGTCACAAGTGGTTTAATATTTAGCTTTGACTTTAATGGTACTGGAATTTTGACACATTACTTGATTTGAGTCAAAGTCATTTCCCAGTGAGCCCACATTCTGACTCCTCCTGCTGCTGGTTTTAAGGTTTTTCAGTAGGCCTGCCGTCTGACTGAAACTATGGCATAATCTGTTTTCCAGCTGTAAATGTTTACAGCTTGTGGATGAGTATGCAATGCTTAATTAGAGTTTATCTCATCTTTAAATCCTGTGTGCTGGCAGACAGAAGCAGAGACACACTGGGAGCCTCCTCAGGGGGGTTGAAGGCACCATAAATAATGGGCAAAGCTTCAGGAAACCTTCACATCCTCTCACACATCGGTACTCACACAGACAACAAATAATTTACTCTCGCGGGAAGATTAAAAACCTTCCTGCTTTTAATACCTGGCTGCCTCTTCTGCTGTTCAGTTAGTGATGGTCTTTAAGGATGAAAGATTAACACTGAAAGTTGAACATCTAATGTTGGAACTTTTGCAGGCTGTGTGAACAAATTGTTTTTTTCTTCTTTTTTTTTTAATTTGTCCTTATGCTGCATACTATTGATATCGGACATACTTTTCTGTATTATTTAAAGGGCAGTTTTCTTTATTCATGGTGATCATCATTTCACAGCTTTCGACTGATTAGTGATTACTGATTAGATTTTGACTAACGTTTGCACGCTGACAGTTGACACAGTTGTATCGAAGCTTCCATTGTGTGGCAGTAACACAACTGCAATCTTTTCAAACACACACACACATTTAGGTGTGAGAAAGACACAAAAAACTAAGAAATCAGGAAGGGGGCAAATACTTTTTCATGGCCCTGTAAATATGAAAGCAACTGCATAGTGTTCTGTCAACCTTTGGAACAACAGGTTGGGGAGATTGAATCCCAGCCAGGGCATGCAAGGGTCCTCAGGCTAGGACCCCCTGCCCCCCTGCTACCCAAGCCTGCCTCGGAATATGAGCGAGAGTCACATAAGTAAAGCTATGCAGGCTCGGACATTGACCTGTCAGATGTTGGAGAACCTGAACCTGAGGAAACAGCCTAACACCGCGGTAAACAATTCACACACACAAAACACAGACACACACAGAAAAAAAGAGAGAAAAGAAAGAAAAGAGGCAGGCCAGCCAGGAAGACTCAGGGATCATGACATCTACTGTGCTGAGGATGGAAATTGTGGCAAAACTCAAGGTAGCCACCTAACCAAGAGCACAACTCCCCTAGCTCACTGACAAGGTTCCATCAGAGGAAATGGTTGCAGATGTGAACATTGCTCTATGCACAATTTCCACTATCAGTATCACTGAAACCAATGAGCTCATATTATTGTGACAGTAAGTGGTGAGCACTTGGGTATAAGATCAAGGATCCATGTAAAGGAAATCCCCCATGGAAAAGACGGCTGGAAGCCAAAATCAGGGAAACCCTGAAGTATGTTAGTCATGAGACACAGGTTGTGGATGAAAAAGAGGTCACCAAGAGTCCATAACTAAGGCAAGCTGCTAAAGACTTGCAGCTCTGGCCATTAGAAAAATTAAATAAACGTATCTGTATAAAGCTGGTCTGACTACATTTTGTTCAATTTGTTCACAGATTCAGATTCAGTCAATAGTCATAAACTGTAGTAAACTGTGTTTTATTTAATAAAAGATGGACTTAGGGGAGGATCCACTTCTGGAGTCTGTTTTTATCTGGGTAACTAATATCACAGGTCCATCAGTAAACTGGGTCTCATCTGTTAGTCCAAATTTTTATCTTGAGTTTCTGTCTGCTATATTTTGGCTCTGTCAGGTTACAAGTGACTAATTAATTTAAATATCAAAATTAGGATTCCAGCTTCTAATCAAATTTTTTATATCAAACATGTATTCTGTCTATGATAATGACAGAGTGGGCTGAGATGATTAAAATGACTCCCTCCTGTTTTTAAGGTAAATATCATGGTCAGCACTGACACATGTTCATATTCCTCAGGCCACTGGATTAAAATGGAGGCTCTGCTCTTTATTTACCCATTGCCATGGTAAATCATGACATCAGAGCTCCATTGATGATGGCATGATGATGAGGAACAGGAAGAGGAACTGACCAAGCCCAGGCATGGGATGTACTATTGACAGATAGAGGAAGTGACAGACATATAAAAGGCTGGCTTAAAGGACAGCACAGAGGCTCTGATCGTGGCAGCACAAGAACACGCCCTAAGCACCAGATCCATGGAGGCAGAAGTGTACCACAGCTGATAGGATCCAAGTTGCAGACTGTCCACAGATACCCCAGATAGTATCCAACACAGAGTAGCAAGATGTGTGATGCAAGCTGGGAACACATACACTGAGAGGTACAACCAAGTGGCTGGGATAGTGTGCAGGAACATCTGTGCTTCATATGGACAGGAATTCCCAAAGTCTCATGGGAGAGACACCACCAAATGTGCTTGAGGGGTTAAGGTCTTGTGGGACTTTGAGTTGCAGACAGACAAGCAGCTTCTGGACAGCCAGCCAGACATAGTGGTGGTTGACAAGGAGCAGAAGACTATAATTGTGACAGATGTGGCAATCCCACTGGAAAGCAACATCAGCAAGAAGGAGCACAGCTGTTGGAATGCTATTATTTGTAAACCAAGTTAGAGGGTTTATAAGAAGAGGATGTGGGACCTGTGGATTCTTTGACACCCAACATCTAGACTGATATCAAAGCAAGTAGTATCTCAGTGTTCCAAGATCTGCAAGAAGCAACTGCTGTCACAAGTAGAGATTGATGGGGTACAACACATGCCACGGGATTCAGGACATCAAGTCAGGGGGCAGATATCATCATCTCCACACTCCAAGATTGGGTACCACACCAGGCGAGACCCCAGGTGCAGGCTGTGCAGAGATGTCTGTAAGACAGTCTCGCACATAAAAGCAGGGTGCAAGATGCTAGCATACATGGAACACCATAACCAAGTGTCTGGTACAGTATACAGCAGTGTTACTCAAACTGTGGGGCGCAGGATCATGACAGGTTGGGTGGGAACAACCAGGGGAGAAAGTCATGCAAATGCTGAACATCAGATTAGCGGAACAAGGAAACATTAGCAGGTGCATTAGCACAGCGACTAGTGAAACTCTCCACTATCACCATCTACTGTCTGCCACCCCCTACGGATCTTCCAGGTTTTTCTCTTGCCTGCATTGGAAATCAGCTCAGTATATTTCCAAGTTAACATAATAGCCGAATGAATGAATAATGAGAGTAAGCAAAACATACTTTGAGGTAATGCATAATTTAATATGAGGTAATGTAAAAATGAATGTGAAGAAACTTAAAAATTATTGTGAAGAAATACATAATTTAATGCAACATAATGCAAGTATGGTAAAGGAATGCAAAATTTAATGTGAAGTAAAACCAAACTTGTTTATTTAAAAAAAATAGTTAAGAAATTGGACCAGTAATCATTTTCTATGATTACAGAGGTCTGGTTTTGTTCTCACGTGAATTTGGAGTTGTCATTGAATTTCAGCCTAAACAGAGTTTCAGTCTCTACTCTGACTGGGCCTGCTTATATCTCCGTCTTCTCCCAACGAAAGCTCCCCTGCAGAGGCACCCTGTCAGCGCTGAGAGAGTTCCTGTAAGACTTGCCACTGTGTTAAGCCTCTTATCAGGGCTGGCCGCTGAGCAGCAGTGCGGTCTGCAGACAGCAGCAGAAAGTGTTTAAAGAGGGGAGTTGTAAGCTCAGGATGGAGAAATGATAGAAAATGATGGCGATTATGCCAGACTTGTCATTTGCTGAGGTGAAGTTTGCGTTGTTAATCAGGTGTGAACACGCTGGTGGCATTTTAAACCTCGCTCATCCTGCAGCGACCAATGAGACAACGTAAAGCTTCAGAATAAAAGTGACAGAAGCAAAACATGAAACTGTGAGACAAAATGCCAACATGACGACTCGCCAGACAGTTTGGCTGTTACACCTTCAAACAGATGCAAGAAACTGAATATTAATA
>VUQJ01041202.1:2022-18906 GCA_015108635.1 Andinoacara biseriatus | reverse complement strand
GAGCAGATTTCTCCCATATTGGCTTCATTTCATTGGCTCCCTGTTAAATCTAGAATAGAATTTAAAATCCTTCTCCTCACATACAAGGCACATACAATCACATACAATCAGGCCCCATCTTATCTTAAAGACCTCATAGTACCGTATCACCCCATTAGAGCACTTCGCTCTCAGACTGCTGGATTACTTGTGGTTCCTAGGATACTTAAGAGTAGAATGGGAGACAGAGCCTTCAGCTTTCAGGCCCCTCTTCTGTGGAACCAGCTCCCAGTTTGGGTTTGGGAGACAGACACCCTCTCTATTTTTAAGATTAGGCTTAAAACTTTCCTTTTTGGTAGAGCTTATACTGTAGTTAGGGCTGGATCAGGTGATCCTGAACCACCCCTTAGTTATGCTGGTTCCCATAATGTACTGTTTCTTTTTACTCACCATTTTTACTCTGTTCATACTTCACTCTGTGTTTAATCATTCTGTCTCTTTTTCACAGCATGTTTTTTGTCCTGTCTCTCTCCCCTCGGCCCCAACGGTCACGGCAGATGACTGCCCCTCCCTGAGCCTGGTTCTGCTGGAGGTTTCTTCCTGTTAAAAGGGAGTTTTTCCTTTCCACTTCGCCAAGTGCTTGCTCATACAGGGTTGTTTTAACTGTTGGGTTTTTCCTGCAGTATTGTTGGGTCTTTACTTACAATACAAAACGCCTTTAGGCAACTAGTTATTGTGAATTGGCGCTGTATAAATAAAAAAGATTTGATTTGATTTAGAGGTCATGGATGGCTGGTGGTTCAGACCTGGTAATTGAGCTGATCTGACCACCCTCCATAGAGCTTTGCTATCCAGAACTGCCGTACCAGGTGGTGATGCAGCCAGACCGAATGCTCTCGATTGTACGTTGGTATAAGTTAATGAGTATTCTGGAGTCCACACCAAACCTCCTCAGCCACTGCGGATATTTGTGATCATATCCGCATGATGTGACCAGCTCAGATACTCACTGATGTTGATTCCCAGGAACCTTAAGCAGCTGACTCTCTCCACCTCTGTCCCCTCTATGTGAATAGGGGAGTATCCTCCACCCTGTAGTCTCCTATAGTCCACGATGAGCTCCTTGGTCCTACTGATGTTGAGCAGCAGGTTGTTGTCCCAACACCACAATGTCAGGGCTCTCACCTCAGCTCTGTATGCACTCATCTCCCTCTGAAATGCAGCCAATGATGGTGGTGTCATTTGCAAACTTAACAATGGTGTTAGAGATATGTGTGGTCATGAGTGAACAGGGTGTACAGCAGGGGGCACAACCTTGGGAGGCACCAGTGCTGAGCATCAGTATAGATGATGTGACACTGCCAATTCGCGCCACCTGTGGTCTGCCTTTCAGGAATTCCAGGATCCAATTACATAAGGAGACACTTATACCCAGATCCCAAAGCTTCATGATAAGCCTGCATGGGATTATGGTGCTGAACGCGAAGCTGTAGTCAAGAAACAACATCCACACATGTTCTTCCAGGTGCGAAAGGACGGTGTGCAGAGCCCGTGCTATTGCGTTGTCTGTGGATCTATTGGGGAACTGAACGGGGTCCAGTGTAGCAGGTAGTGAAGATTTTATGTGAGATTTGACTATACGCTCAAAGCACTTCATTACAATGGATGTCAGTGCTACAGAGCGACAGTCATTATGGCAGCTCACATTTGGTTTCTTTGGGACAGGGATGATGGTGGTCTTCTTGAAGCATGAGGAGATTCGGGTCTGCCTTCTTAAAGATGGGGACCACCACCCTGGTCTGCCAATCCAGTGGCACCGCCCCTGATCTCCATGCGATGTTGCAGTGACCTCACCTCCAGTGATGGGTGAGTCATCCCCCTCACCTCCAGACTCTGCTTCCACTACAGAAAGTATGTCAGTGAGATTAGGGAGGTCCTCCCAGTATTCCTTCCACAGTCTGACTATAGGTTCATTTGAAGTAACCAGCACCCCACCTGCACTATAAACTGTGTGAGTAGAGCAACCACTTTCCCCTCTGTAGTCACCTTTGCCAGAATCACTTTGAGGCCACCCGAAAGTCTTTTTCCATGGCCTCACTGAACTCCTCCCACATCTGAGTTTTTGCTTCAGCCACCGCCCAAGCTGCGTTTCACTTGGCCTGCAAGTACCAGTCAGCTGCCTCTGAGGTCCCACAGGCTTAACAAGCCCAATAAGACTCCTCCTTCAGCTTGATGGCTCCATTTACTTCTGGTGACCACAATCTGGATTTGGAGATTACCACCACGACAGGCACCAACCACCTTGTAGCCACAGCTCTGAGCAGCAGCCTCAACAATGGAGGTGCAGAACATGGTCCATTCGAAGTGTCTTCAGTCTCCCTAGGAATGCTGTCAAAGTTCTGCCAGAGGTGGGAGTTGAAGATTTCGTGGACAGGGGCCTCAGCCAGGCATTCCCAGTGCACACTCATGACACGTTTAAATGTGCCAGGTCTCTCCAGCACAAACCGTGGTTTGCACAGTCCAATAACAAAACCCCATTTGGGTACAGATTGGACAGGCCGTTCCTCCCAATCATGCCCCTCCAGGTCTCACTGTCATTGCAGATGTGAGCGCTGAAATCTCCCAGCAGGTTGATGGAGTCACCAGATGGAGCATCCTCGAGCATCCTGCCCAGCGATTCCAAAAAGGGTGGGTTATGGGTTGAACTGTCATTTAGCGCATAAGCGCAAACAGCAGTCAGGACCCGATCCCGCAGGGAAGCAAGAGCCCAGCCCCTCTCCAGTAGACCAGGCCATTGAGGTGAGCCAGACTATATCTAGTCATTATCTCTCAACCTTACTCACTAGCTCAGACTACTTCCCCACCAGAGAGGCGACATTCTATGTCCCAATAGCCAGGATTGATAGCTGGGGATTGGTCCACTAGGGCCTCTGCTCTTGGGCACCGCCCAACACACACTGCACTGACCACTATGACGTCTCTTGTGGTTGGTGGGCCTACAGGAGGGCGGCCCCATATTGTCTCTTCGGGCAGCGTCCTTTCGGGCACCACAGGCTAATGCCCAGCCACCAGATGCTCTCCCTTGAGCTCCCTCTCCAGGCCTGGCTCTAGGGTGGGTCTCCAGCAACCCTATCCAATGCAGGGTAAACATTTCCCTTGTTGACATTTCCATAGGGGTCTTTGGAATTTCCTCTGTGAATTGCCACCTTATAGTGGTGGAAGGATTTGTGTTTCCCAGGCCTCTTTTCCACCGATGGTGTTCCAGTGCTGCTCCCTCCCCAGGTCTGGCTCTAGGTTGGGGCCCCAGAAACCCTATCCCAGACAGGGTAATCAGTTCCCTTGTTGATGTTTCCATAAGGGTCTTCTGAATCACACCCCTCATCCAGGACCAATATGACATGGGGGACCCTACCAGGGGGACAAGCCTCTGGACAGCATAGCTCCTGGGATCACTGGGACACACAAACCCCTCCAACATGATAAGGTGGCGATTCATGGAGGAGCTGCATGTATGCATTAAAATATATTTTTTAATATAACCAAAAACAAATATGATGCAGTTACCCGTTGTATTGTTTGTATTCTGGTAGTCCATAATGCTACAGAAAAAGAAATGAACACTATCAGATCTCTTTTAAATTGCTGTCTGCAGCCCAAGACATAGTATCACAAAACAATAAAGATATAATTTACTCTGTGGCCTCCAATGCAGTACATATAAATGTATTCATCCTCTCATGCAGCAGTTACAGAAGTTTAAATTTGCATCTACATCATTTTTATAGCCCATTAATTTTGATGCTGGTGATGTAGTGGAATTGCCACAGGATGAGGAGCGCACAGTTAATGGAACACAATTAATGGAACTTCTGGCACATTTAAATGGATTGAGTCAGTTTGTTTGGACAAAGTACCAGTCTGCACAGAGCATGTATTTGACCAGCAGCCTATTCAGAGTCAAAATGGGGTCCATTTGTTTGCATTAAGATTAAATAGTATTTTTATTACTGAATCTAAAATGGCATACGCAAATGAAAAGAAAGTTGTCATACAAATCATGAATATACTCCCGTTCTTTGCTCTCAGGAGTGTCACACTCCCCCTATTTGCTGCCTGCTTTAGGTAGGCAATCACGGATAAGGCTGCTTATTTTCCCTTTCCTCATTCTTCCCTTGAGATGTTAAGTGCAGGGAAATGAGCAGTCAGAGTTGCTGTATTTGATGTTCTGAGATTTGGGGAACACATGGGAGCATTTTTTCCTTGATCCACTCAGAGATTAACACTGTAAACATCAGACTTTGATGTATTAATGAAACATGTCTAAGTACACAGATCATACTAGAAATATATATATACAAAACTATTTAAATTATGTAGCTTTTGAAACAATTCGTACTGCTTTCATTTTTGCAAGACTACAGGAGCTACAGTATTTTATACTACAATAAGCCACATCCATCCGTCTTCACCCACTTATCCATACCCAGGTTGCAGGGGCAGCAGTCTAAGCAAAGATACCCAGACCTCCCTCTCCACAGCCACTTCCTCCAGTTCATCTGGGAGAGCATCGAAGCATTTATCACCACAATGGAGCACTTTGCTCTGCGATTGCTGGCTTACTTCACTCTCCCCTTGATGCGGCCTAGTCAAAGTCCGTACTGAAATACGATTGACATGCTTTGGCATAACCTTAAAAAAACGATCATGCTAGAAGACCCTCCAATGTGGCTCAACTTAAAAAAATCCTGCAAAGATGAGCAATCTACAGCAACGTGAAAGACTCATTGGCAAACACTCTCGTGGAGTTCTTCCTGCCAAGGGTGGCGCAACCAGTTATTAGGTTTAGGGGCAATTACTTTTTCACAAAGTACCAAGTGGGTTTGGATAGCTTTTTTTCTGCATTTTGTATTTATTATTCATTATCTTTGTCTAATATTAAAATTTATTTAATGATCTCAAATGTGTAAAGTGTGACAAATATGTGACAAATATGCAAAAACCTAAGAATTCAGGAAGCGGGCAAATATTTTTATAGCACTGTAACTGACAGAGAAACAAAACTCATGCAGCCTTAGAATGAAATGAAGATATACATTACCAGTCAAAAGTTTGGACACACTTTTGACTGGTACTGTATTTTTAATATATATATTTTTTGCCAAAAAAGAGGGCAAAAAAAATTACTGGTAAGAATTGGTCTTTGGAGAATAATATGGCTTAAAATTGTTCAGTAAACTTGAGATAGTGTTCATGATGAGTTTTCCTGACATGAAGTGGAAAGTATTTGTGGTATGTTATCTTGTCCAGCAGCCTGCTGCACTTCAATGAGGCACAAGTAACTAAATGGGCTCAATCTGTTATCAATGTCTCTGAAAGCATTAACCAGCTGTAGTTGAAGTTGGAATGCTAACTTGAAGAAGTTGAGTTGTTTACTTTCATCTAAATATCCTATTTAAAAGTAAGAGTTGACAAATTAAATATTTCAGATTATTTTTTGAGAGGTTTTATTAGTTTACAAATGTTTCAAATTATTGTATTACAGCACAGAGTTACTGATAAAGTCATAATATACATTAGAATCCACTAATACACAAGAGTACAACAAATAAGACAATACCGAATGCTTCAAAATAATTTAATTACTGTAGAAGAAGATTATGAAAAATTAAATATGCATTTTGGATAATGTGTGTTATTAGGACATGCAGACAGTTGGAGGACATGCAGAGGGTTGGTGTGACAGAGGAGCGTCCTAAAGACATTGAATATAAACCGAACAGAATGCACAGCTTTGTTGCACCTTGAATCTTGCGCCTGACAAAGTATAAAAAAACCCAACACTAATACTAAAACTGATGAAAGCTAAACTAAAACTGACATTAAACAAAAAATAAAAATGAGCAAACCTCTCAAAAACGAATTAAAACTAACTGAATCAGCGGGAAAAATGTTACAATGAACTAAGCCTAAACTATAATGTAAAATCCAAAACTATTCTAAACTTGCTACACAGATTAAGCTACACAAAACGTAACAGTTACAGGAAGTGATACAACGCTGCAGTGAGGGCCAACACCAAGTGACAGCACGGCCAAGAGCATATGAAGGTGTCAGTTTGGGAGCAGGGGCTTCCTTCTTGGTCAGGACCCTCTTAGTCTATGCTGATGTGATGTAAAACTTGCTTCAGTGTGGACAGTGATGGTGGTGTTCCAGCAGTTTCCAGTTCATGGCAGGCATGATGAGTCTTGGTCGTTCCTGGATTGTTCGTGAACATGCTAACCAATTTCCTCTATTTGAGGGTGACAGTTTGGATTTTCTTTCGGCAAAGTGGCGGCACATCCAAATAACTTGTATTTATGTGCAATTGTTTGAACTGATGATCTTGGAATCTCCAGTTGTTTAGAAATGGCTCCTGTTCTCTTTTGTAGATATACACTAAGTTCCCTGGACTTTGACCAATACTTAGATCAATGGAAATCAAATGAGTGCTGTCAAACAAATCCTTTTTATGCAAAGAGAAATGACCAGTTGTGTTCAATCATGGTCACTAAAAAGAGGTTAATAGGGCTTGGCCTTGTCAAGTAGAAATCTTCAGCACCACTGATTAAAAGATTTAAGTGAATATATGTTTATATTTGAGGCTACATGTATGTGGATTACAGAAAATCCAAAATAAATGTCTGGTTGTACATGACTCATCTTGAATTCATGTGTTCAGTCATTATTAGTTCATTATAGCCTCTTTTCCACTAGCACCTACTTGCCTTGGCTTGACATTCAGTTTCAGTCGTTTTCCATTACAACTGACTATCCCTTCATTGCAGGAGAGGTCATTATAACAAACTGGCCCCAAAGTCCCGTGGCATAATTTGTATGCAAAACAAACACAAACAGTTGCAAAGTAGTTTAGCCTGGTTTGCTTTCCCCGAGCAGGTCCTCCTGATCAGCAGGAAATCAGGCTGGCTAGGCCAGACAGGTGACATTGAAACACATTTGAAACAGCTGGTTAAGGATAAATGTAGATTGTAATCCACATTGGCAGTAATGACATCAGTCAGAGGTCACTAAAATTAATATGGACTCAATGTGTAACTTTGCCAAAAGAAATTTGACCCTAGATTTCTCTGGTCCCCTTCCCACTCTGACTAGTGAGAGAAGGTCCTTGGTTGGAATCCACCATCTCCTTGGGGCCTTTCTGTGTGGAGTTTGCATGCTCTCCCTGTCTACATGAATTCTCTCCAGGTTCTTCCCTCAGTTCAAAGACATGCAGTTAGTGGAGTTAGATTGGTGATTCTAAAGTGCCCATAGGTGTGAATGGGAGCATGAACGGCTGTCTGTTGCCCTGTGACAGACTGGCATGGATGGATGGATGGATGGATGGATGGATGGATTACACAGCAATTTCATTACAATAGAAGTCTTTTTGAAAGTGCTATAAGTTTAAGGAAGTGATTCCTCCACTGTTATCTTCAATGCCACATGTTAACACAATGCCAAATAGCTACATAAACTTTACTCCAATAGATGGTGATTATCTTGGTAATAGTGTTATATCCTCACTGTTTATGACCTTGGATACTGTGGCTCCTCTGTAAATGAAGGCAACAAATCAGTGATGCTTGCCTCCCTGGTATAACTTACAAATGTGCATCTTGAAGCAGATGAAGCAGAAGTTAGAGAGGAAAGGGTGTTGCACTCATGTAGAAAAGCTTTGTTTGGCCTGGAAAAATAGTTTGTTACTTTATAAATAAAAATCCCTCTGTAAAGCTAGGGCAGCTTACTATTAATAACTGATCAAGGAAAACAGGTTTCTTTTTAGTACTTTAGCTAGGCTGACAATCAGACAGTTAGAGTTCTCTTGAGCCAAAGATTCCTTTAATCTTAACCAGTAATAAAATTTATTCTTTATTTAGAGTTAACTTTAATAGTCACTTCCTTCAAACCATCAATATGTGCATTATACACAATACCTACAAGACTTTACAAAGAAGTTCTCCCATTAATAAATGCTTCAATTTTAGATATGATTAATCTATCTTTATAAACAAATGGTAAATAAACCATGATTTCAAAAGCCTTTACTTGATTTCCCTGTCTTAGCTACTTATGCACTGATTTCTAACCTTCCTTTTATTTCAAAAATTCTTAAATTTTCAGACAGATAACTGATCATTGCATATCTGATAGATTCTAATTTGGGCGTGTAAATGGGGAGTCTTCCGCATACACAAAAGTATATATATGTGATTTTTTTTTCTGCATCACAAATATTCATCATAATTCATTTTAAAACAATTATTTTGCAAATCCCTGTTTTTATAAGAATGGGTAATTTGTTAACTCTGAAACTGCATGGTGGGGTAAAAAAAACAACAAAAAAAGAAAAACCAACCAACTAAACAAACAAAAAGCATCAGGGTTTGTAGAGGACTAATGGGAAAGGAAGTATAAAGTAAAGAAGGAAGGAAGCAATTTCTTCCAGAGCTGAGAGGGAACGCATTCCTCTGCAAATTGTCAACTTGGCCATGGAGAGTGTGAGAATTTTATCTGATTAAACATTTTTGACGTCATGCAAGTGAACAGATGATGGCCAGATGGATAATGTCCAAATCAACATCATAATAGGGTAATAAGGAAATTGCCAAAAAATAGTTTTCTTTGTTGAGGCTAGTGCTGAGTTGCTTCTTTTGGGATGTTTACAACACTGATACTAATCAAACATCAGTTATCAAGCCAAACATCCCGCCTGGATGCCAGCATTTTCTAGCCTCACATGCAACCACATAATGTCAACTGAGGGTTTTATCTTTCACTGTAAAATTCAAACACCATGTGCTCTGATTAAATGAATGGCCAACTCTACTCAGAGAAAAAATTGTTAATCACAAATCTTTGTGCTATAGCACTTTCCTTTAATTAGGGCTAATTAACCTGGTCATCCCATGATACCTGAAGCAGGCCTCAGTTTTTGGTAACCCAGTAATGTCATATTCCTGAGGGCTGGTACCTAAATAAAATGTACAACTAGCTATTTGGCTAAACAGACTGGCATTTAAACTCACTTTATAAGGTTCATCTCACAGGGGTTAGACCAACCTTCCTTTTCTCTCAAAAATTCTCGAAAGAGTAGTTGTAAAACAGCTAACTGATTATCTGCAGAGGGTTGTTTTATTTGAAGTTTCAGTCACGTTTCACAATTCATCACAGTACAGAAACAGCATTAGTGAAGGTCACAAATAATCTTCTCATGGCATCTGACAGTGGACTCATCTCTGTTCATTCCATAATGTTGACGATAATATTTTATTACAGAGATTAGAGCATGCCATAGGTATTAAAGGTACTGTGCAGGTTTGGATCATATTTATCTAATAGAGTCCAATTTCTTCATGTCAATATGGCATCTTCTTTGCACACTAAGGATAATTATGGCATTCCACAGGCTTCTGTTCTAGGACCAATTCTATTTACACTATACATGCTTCCCTTAGGCAGTATTATTCGAAAGCATTGCATACATTTTCATTGTTATGCAGATGATACCCAGCTTTATCTATCTATCAAGCCAGATGGCATACACCAATTAGTTAAACTGCAGGAATATCTTAAACACATAAAGGCCTGCCTCTAATTTCCTTCTAAATTCGATAAAACTGAAATTATTTACTTACTTGGCCATACAAATCTTAGAAACACTTTTATTTATCATTATCATCATTATTTATTAGTTTATTATTGCAGTACAATAGGTTTGCCTGTGAAATCTAGTATTGTTTTAAAATCACTTTCTTTATTACTGTTATGGCCTTTATTTTTATTTATTTATTTTTATTTGAGTATATTCCTTGGGGTTATAGATCTTGTGAAGCACTTTGGTCAACGTCGTTGTTTTAAATGTGCAATATAAATAAACTTGATTTGACTTGACTTTAAATTATTTATGTCCATTAAAAAAAGACACTAATGTACTTTCCTGTTTATTATAATATCAGATAGGCCCATCTTTTATCTTTGACCTTATATTTCAGTGGAGCAGTTCACAGCCAAGTGTGAAGTGGTGGTAATGAGAATCAGCACCTCCAAGTCAGAGACAATGGTTCTCAGTCAGAAATAGGTGCAGTGCCCACTCCAAGTCCAGGACAAGTCACTACCCCAAGTAGAGGAGTTCAAGAATCTCGGGGTCTTGTACACAAGTGAGGGGAGAGTGCAGAGTGAGACTGTGCAGCATCCACAGTGATGTGGATCCAAATTTGGTTAGCAGCAGAAGATGGATGGATGGCACTTATGATTTTCAGTGTCACCTGGTTTGGGTTAGGCTGGGAGTTTTTTTTTTTTGGTTTTCAGGTGGAAGTTGTGGCATCCTGTATAACCGCCCATGGGTGGAGGGGAATTTCCCCAGGCTGATTGTGCTCACTTGCAGTCCATTATCATCCAGATTGTGTATTTAAGGACTCTCTCTGCCATATCATTCTGTCCACTACAGTGGTAAATCAGCCTCCTAATTTACAGTTTGTATGCATTGATGCATTTATTTGTAAAGACTCTTATCTGCCTCTTAGTTGTTTGCCTGATATAGTCTTCACCCATGTCAAGGCACTCATCTGCCATTCAGTTTGGAGTACAAGAACCTCTGTCAGATCCTCAATGAAGCAACAATACAAGCCTGAGAATACTATGTGGATATCAGTGCTTACCTGCAATACATCTGCCAGCCCACTCTCCTCCACCCAGACTCTGCTACTCTCAGAACCCAGCCTCCCTTCCTATGGAACTTCCCCCTGCTATTCACCGTCACCCCTCACAGTGGCCAGATGCTCTCAATCACACTATAAGCCTTTGCATTTGCTTCCTTGCTGCCAGTCATCACTCATTCCTTTTATTTCTTTTATGTAGATTGTACCAGAAAGCTGCCTCAATTTCCCTCTACCTTTTACCACCAGATTATAACAGTTTATTTTAAGCTTCACACTGGCAGTTTAAGTCGGCTTCCTGGGTCCAGCCATAAAAACAAAGCTTAACAGTAACCTTAATGGCAATGAAAACTCTTCCTTTCATTAGCCTAGTATCCAAGAAGCTCCTGAAGCTACTTAGTGTGGTGTGAAATGTAATAAACACGCATCATCATTGTTGTGTATTATTTGGCAGTGCATTTTCTTTGAATGTGTATCAATTGAAGATTTACTTGCTCAAATAAAACCTAAATGGTAATGACATTTCAGACATGCCACAAATATTTAATGATTTAGGATAAAATGTAATCCTAATTATCACAATGTACATTCTAATTGTAAAAAAACATAAAAAAAAAAAATCAGGCACTAATAATGACACCGGCTATCAACTTAAGCACACACTAATATTATAATTGATGAGAAAAATTTGTTGAACTAAACTATGGGTGTAATAAAAATATGAAATAATCATATAAAGAAACAAAAAGCTGTCAAGACTTATAAATTTAATATTGAGAGAAACATTTAACATGACAGACGTTATAATTTACATAAAATAATTTAAACACATCAAGGTCGATGTTAAGTGAATATAGACTACCAGATGCCAAGAATCATTATAGAAATATTACACAGCGATTTAAATAAAAGTTAACCAAGAGCTTAAGAATAAATTTGTTTTTGAAATGGTAGACAGTCATTTTACTCTCACAATATTTTACAAAGATATCAGGCACACCTGTCTCTTCACTTAGCATTTCATTTACAGCATGAAAGGTTGCACGCGCGCACACACACACACACACACACACACACACACACACACAGTTGACCATCAAGATGACTAGTCTATTCTATTGTTTTCTGCTCTCCTATGTTCTCTTGCTTTGCTGAGCGCAGCAGAGAGCAATGAAAGAGAACACACAGGAAAGCAGAAAAAGAACAGCAGGGATGCAGAAACGAGGTAAATGGTAAATATGAATAATGTCTTTACTTCTTTGGTCTTTGGAGCACTGGATAATTTCTCCTGAGGGTGCTCTGTCATATCACTTTTACTTTCATGTTTGTCTCTTTATGAACCAGGAAAACTTAAGTGTTTCTAAGGGAAGGACTCATGTAGTGTCGCACATGAGAAGTTTGTGTTGCAAGACACACAAAGGGCATGTGAAATAATTCTCTGCAATTACGCCTATATACACATTTACACAGAAAATATTGTTTACTGCTATATTGTTTAAAATTTCATATAGAACCAATAATAAGCAATGCTTTGTAAAGTATACCTAACAAAAAGTATAACAACAATTGCTTTCAGGTAGTGAATTCATTACATAAAGAAATTTAAAAAGGAAATTATATAAAAGAAACAATCATAGACGAGATGTAAGATCAAGATCATATACAACTCAGTTTTGGAGCAGTGTCCTCCATTAGGAAACTATAAATAGAATTTGCATGAAAGCTGCTGGATTGCAGCAATGTTAAGATGCACTGAAAACCTTACAGTATCAGTAGCTTAATATCAGTAGCTTAATGCCTATTGATAGTCTATACCCCTTTAGCTCTATTAT
The DNA here is from genome assembly GCA_015108635.1 of Andinoacara biseriatus. Lineage (NCBI taxonomy): Eukaryota > Metazoa > Chordata > Actinopteri > Cichliformes > Cichlidae > Andinoacara > Andinoacara biseriatus. The sequence goes on along the minus strand of VUQJ01041202.1, from coordinate 6,404 downwards.
ATTTATATAACAAAGTTTTGAGATATCATTATGGTCTACTTTTCTTAAACACTGTTTTAAAACTGCAAGGCAATAATAGCTCTCACCCACTCGACTTGTGAATTATTCACAGTTATGGTTATAATAATAATAATAATGATGATAATAATAATAATAATTTAACAAAATTAAAGAATATTGTGTCCAAATCTCTTGATACACCAATACAATCATATACCTTTGTGTGGTGGAAAGTCCAAGTAAGTGGTGCTTTGTGACTGTTATAACTGTCCTGAGTTATAAGTCAAAACATCGAAGGACACAAAAACAAAAATGTCTCATATTTAACAACAGCAGGGATGCAGAAATGGATCCACTGACAACCACTACAGAGTCTTTGGTCACATTCAGATGTGTGATTCTCCGTGGATTGTCTCAGCCTCTGATTATGCTGCTGAAAAGTTTGATCTGATGGAGTCTTCTCGTAACTGGCGATGTTTCCTAGACTCACACTCTTCACCATGCGTGCGGCGCTCAATGGTAATTCTGTAGTTCTTTCTGCACAAGAGTGATTCAAAATGAAGTAAAAAACAATGCTTTTCAATATGTTTTTTTATTTATAATTTTTACTTTCATTCCTCTCGTTTGCTATTAAATCACACTCAGCAAAGTCATGGAGAGCTCGGAAAGTAAGAGCTTTAACTTAGTTGCAAAAAAAGTCAAGAAACTCTAATATCGTTTGGGTTCTCAGTTAGCTTTCGCAAAGCTTTTAGCGTATTGTACAGATAACACATTCATAAGTTTTGTAATTTTTACTCCTGTACAAAATGTAAAATTTCTGTTTTAGTTCACAGGATGTAACAAAAATACCGTAAACACTGTGACACAGAAGTCATGAAGGGAAGATAGCAATTTCAAATCATAATTTTTTATACCATTTATAGGGCTACTCCTGCCTAATGGAAAGCATGACCTGGGTTTGAATCTCCAGGTCATTGAACAGTTTGAAGAGGTGTTGCGTTTCTATTCTTAACCATATTTAAAGTTTTTTTGAAAACACGCTAAAGATGTTCAAAGTGTTTTTGCTGCATGGTACTAGAGAAGTAGCAGAAACTTAAATAATGGTGTGTCCACTATTTTTTTTCTAAAAAGAAGAAATGCATGGTCAGCAACACTAAAAGGATAAAAGACAACTGGCTGATACAAGATGCAAACCAATGGTATCACTCAAACACAGAAAATCCGGCCTCAATCTGGAAACACAATTCTTTGGAAAGAAATAACCAATATGAATATGTAGAAAGAAAAGATATCAAGAAGGACAAGAAGGGCTCATGTATGTCTGTATATGGAAGTCTTTCAGTGGGGTGTCATGACTGCTGATAGAGTTAGCATGATGCACAGTTTTACTGATTCCTAGTCTACATATTGATTTCTTAATTTTATATGAACTAGGGTTGTATAAAAGGTAACATTACAATAAAACAAGTCACTGTCCACAAACCTGGCTGCATATTATTATTATTACCTGAAAAAGTAGAATGATATAAGCATTGCAGTTCCCAGAACAGCTCCAACTATGACTCCAGTCAAAGCTGACACTCCTAGTCCACCTGTTTGGAAGAGCACTTACTGGTAAAAACAAACACTGCATCATAAATACTGTAATCAAATTTTACAGGTCTCATTTAACATACATTTACAAGGTGTGTCTGATTTCTCTGATTTATCTGGGTGTTCTTTATGCCCTTCTTTCAGAGTGAAATGCTCAGTGTTGAATGCTGGCAGCATCTGGAAAGTTCCATTTACACCAAAGTAGTTGGCCACCACCTGTAAAATAGTATCAGTGTTGTTATTAATACGCTCCACAGCACCTTTACAATCTTTTTGCCTATTACAGGTCTTTGTTCTTCTTACCTCATAGGTTCCTGTCTCAACATTGGTCATGGCCATCAAAGAGAAATCTCCATTTCTGTCACCATTGACATCTATAGATACCTGACCAGCAATTCCTGTAACCCATTAAGCAAAATTATTTAACTACAATCCCAGAAAAGTAGAGGGAAGATGTGTTACAATGCCTTCCAAAATTATGTGTCCTTTCCTGTTTTCTTGCATAATTCTCACACTTCCACACACACACATATACATATATATATACACACACACACACACACACACACACACACACACACACACACACACACACACAGATAAGTCATTTACAGCCATTTAAATACAGTGGTACCTCGAGATAGGAGCTGCTCGGCATACGAGTTTTTTGAGATACGAGCTGCGACTCGAGTCAATTTCCTGTTTGAGATCCGAGCTGAATTCCGAGATATGAGCTGGCGGCCATTCTGGAAGCCAACCCATAATTCGGGAAGTTACCGCGTCGGGCGCTCGGATCGCAGGCAATAGGTTTTTATTCAAAAGGCGTGCTAGTGAAAGTTCCCAATGTGAAACCAAAAAGGCAAAAACAAGCGATGATTAAATAAAAAAATAATGTTACATTTAGGTTTAAAGTTAAGAAATGTATTTATTTTTTTTACAACTAAGTTTTTATTTCATTTTTAGTACAGAAAGTGCAATTTAATTTAAATTTATTGTTAAAATGCAGTTTTATTTTACGCGTCTACAGTGCCTGCAGTGCATCCCTTCCTCCCTCCCTTCATCTCTGCCGCTCGCCTCCGTTAGCCACACTCGCCTGTCTCCAAGGTAAGACCACAATACTAAATAGGAATTATATTTCTATTTCAGATATTTTTCTTTTATTAGTAATGTACATATGTGTGTGTTTCTGTATTAAAAACATGTATTTTCCCTGAATTTACAATACTTTGGAAATTTTTCTTGGGGTTGGAATGGATGAATTCTATTTCAGTTATTTTAAATGGGAATAATTCGTTTGAGATACGAGCTGATTGAGATACGAGCTTGGTCACGGAACGAATTAAACTCGTATCTCATTGGTACCACTGTACAGGCAATCATTTTTTGCCACAACACCGGCAGCTGTTGCCTGTAACTAATAATGTAACTTGTAATCTAACCTCATTTTAGAAGTAACTAGCTAATCAGTAAAGTAACTGTTACTTTTAAAGCAGTAATCAGTAATCAGATTACTTTTTCATGGTAACTATGCCATCACTGGTTGCAAAGTCATTATTGTGTTCCCTACTGTGTGCTTTTCCATCTGTGAGTCAGTTTCTGTTCTCCCAGTATTTTCCAGCAATAACGCTGAGTTTTTGTGTTTAAGTCTGCCTCCAAAATCTGTATTTTTCTGTCCTATTCTGCCTGCCACAACAGTATATGACACCCTTGGTATTTGTCGAGCTTCTCGTGTTGCCATCACTTGATATTGCAACATCTATCACTCCGGCTTTCTTCCTTTGTTTGTCCACCACCATGACATCCAATTGGTTAGCCATCACAAGTTTGTCTGTCTGTATGTGGGAGTCCCACAGGATCATTGCTCTGTTATTCTCAATCAACCCTTTGGGGCATTTCCCATTTTGACCTTGGGACTTCCAGGTCCAGGTTGTCTGCCGTGAACAGCTGGTTAACACCGAGCATATCACCACCGAGATGTCTGATCAAAACGCATTGCAATTTACTGTAATTATGCAACTGTTTGACATATCGGCAAAATTCAAACGGTTTCTGAAAGCTGAGAAATTGTGCTTTACGGCGAACATAGGGGTATTACAGTAATTGTTGTGGGAAGTCTGTGAACAGCGGGACATTTGAAGTACATTGTTTCCCCAATGACACATTTGGCTTTATAGGGTTTTAAACAGGCTGCTCATGCTTGAAAGTCCTGCAACAATGTGGAAAAATTAAAACAATTCTGCAAAGAAGAGTGGGCCAAAATTCCTCCACAGTAATGTGAAAAAGTCATTGCCAATTATCTAGGGGCCATTACCACTAGGGGCAATTACTTAAGGGCTAGGTCGGTTTGGATAGCCTTTTCCCCTTAATAAATGAAATCGTCATTTAAGAACTGTATTTTGTATTTGTCTAATGTTAAATTTTATTTGATAATCTGAAATATTTAAGTGTGACAAATATGCCAAAAACTAAGAAATCAGGAAGGGGGGAACACTTTTTAACAGCACTGTATGTCATTGGTCTACAGACACAAATACATGTTGTTCCATCACACTTTGAGTAATTCACAGTGAGTATTTGATTCAAAAACCACCCATTTCTAAGATTTGATTTTTCACTAGTGGTTTTTTTTTAAATATGGTAGATAATTTTTCAAAGTAGTGAAGAGTTCTTCATTCATTATGCTTGTGTTTAGCCCACTGCATTTATATATATATATATATATATATATATATATATATATATATATATATATATATATTTTTATTTATATATAAAATATATATATATAT
>VUQJ01041187.1:0-12294 GCA_015108635.1 Andinoacara biseriatus | reverse complement strand
CTTTCTGAAAGTGCTGTAACTAAGTTTAAGGATATAATTCCTTCATTATTATGCTCTTCAGTGCCAACACAGTGCAGAGCAGCTACCTAAACTCTGCTCAAGTTTGAACTTGCAGGCTTGACAAGTCAGAACTTCCCAAGTACGGGATATTTCTCAGTTGGAACACCAGTGTACTTGATGACATCACAGCTCAGCTCCAGTGTTTCTATCACCTTCCAGCTTAAATATACTGATTGCTCAGTTTTAAAACCGTCATCTCTTAAAAAAAAAAAAAAACATTATACAGTACATGTATATACAGCTCTGCTGCTTGCTGAAAAAAATATTAAAATTATGTTATTTTTATTCCAGAACACTTCCACCCCTTACAACAGACAGGTTTTTACAATACAGTCAAATAAATATTAACAATTTCTGGAGCAGGCTTACCATCAGTCTTCACAATCTCCATTAACAGCATCAACATGCCGCTGCAATGTTCCTGTTCCCCTTGAAAAGGCTCTCGTGTTCCTTCCTGAGTAAAATATTTTTAATATCAGTTTTATTGATTTGCTCAGGAACAAATAAAACAATGAAATAAACCAAACATCAGCTGAGTGAATTATATCTGTGCTGAACTTCCACTCCGCTGTTAAAACCAGCGGAAGTTTTGAAAACGATGTGCCGCGTATAGCGAGCCTCAGCCAGCCAGCGAGCAGCCAGCTGCTGTTGAAGCAGCGGTAATCTCTGAAAATGTCGGAATGGACTTTAGCAATCAAGCAATTTGAAAAACTGAGCAGATATTTGATGTTAACACATCTACATTCTTGCCTGAAAGCACAGTAAAAGTTTTTTTTGTGTCACAGAAGTAAATAAGTAAATAAGTAAAAATTTATTTGTATAGCACATTTCAGTGGCAAGGCAAATCAAAGCGCTTTACATCATAAGAACATCAAACAAATGTGAAGTAAAAACATTAAACTAGTACACAGCAAATTATAAAAACATCCGAATCATCACACAAAATCATAAAAACCATCAAGCAGATACACATGAAAATCATAAGGAGATGGTCAGTGTGTAATAAGATATTTTGTTTAGAGCAGCTTTCACCTGGATTTTTTTGCGACCTACTAATCAAAAGCAGCTTTAAACAGGAGGTTTTCAGCCTTGATTTAAAGGAATTTAGTGTTTCGGCTGTTTTGCAGTTTTCTGGGAGTTTGTTCCAGATTAAAGGGGCATAAAATAGCGTGATATAGAGCTGAGTATCATCTGCATAGTTATGATAACTAATCTTATTACTTGTTATAATCTGAGCTAGTGGGAGCATGTAGATATTAAATAGAAGGGGTCCCAGGATTGAACCTTGGGGCACTCCACATGTGACTCCTCTCCGCTCTGAAAAGAAGTTGCCTATTGACACAAAGAAGCGGTGATATTTCAAAATTTACTCACAGTTTTAGCCGGTCTATTCCACCATGATTGGTTTTGAGTTTTGTTCAAAATGCATTCTGGGATACCTTGCCGCACCAAGTCCACACAAGTCACCACCGATGCATACCTGATGGAGCAAGAACACATCCGGGTATTTTCAGCGAACTTGCCTTTATGCGTACTTTGGTTTCGAACAGTACTTGGGCTGAGAGTGATGACGTTTCACAAGTACATGAGTACACAAGTTCGCATAAGTCTGCATACTGAGAACCGGCCATGGAGTCTGTAGGAACATGGGACTGTTTAAATAATGAGACAAAACAAGAAACACATGAGCACAATGAAAGTGAGAGCAGACAGCAAAAAAGGAGAGCAAAAGAGCAGAAAAAAAGGATCTTCTGTAGTATTCTGTACAAAAGTCACATTTAAAGCAGTAATAATGTTTCTGATGATTTTTCTCTCTGACAGAATATTCTGATCAGTTGTTGCTGTGACAGCAGACTATAAAACTCCTGCAGCTCCTTCAGTCCAAAGACAGAGTCTGCAGTGAAAAACGTCTGAACACGTCCAGGTTGGATCCACTGTGGTGAAAATGACCTCACATACAAAACAAAAAGATAGCAAAGACTTCATACATCCTTCATCAAAGAACAGTTCAGGTGGGTAGACACACATTAAAGTGCATTGAAGTCAAAATTAAAAGACATCTACAGACTTTAACATTTTAGAATTTCCTTAAAATTTTACACAATTCTAGTAAAAACATAGATTACAGAAATCAGTGGGTCCAAAAAAATCTTATTTAACACTGTGGCAGAGCGGTGATGGGAAATAACATTTATATGATTCCCAACTAGGAAATTAGACCATAATTAGACTATATGACTGTAAAAGGTAGCCTGATTCCAAAAAATATATTCATCATCAGAAACTCACCTGCTGCTGCCTGAACCCACTGATCCTATCATAACAACCTTCATGATTTGCATCAGAAATGAGACTCAGATGCAGACTGTAAGAGTTTAATATTTACACCTTGATCAGAAAAGAAAAGCAGAGACAGAGGAGCCATGAAAAACATCACTGTGGACCAAATAAACGCTAAAACAATAGTGAGCAGTTTGTATAGTAAAGAAAAATACAGAAAAGAAAGAAAACGTCAAATCATTCAAACGAAGAGCCCAAAGCTGAAAAAGACAAAATAAGATTCATGTGATTTTAATATACAGAATAACAGTAATCTCAGATTAATGGAGCTGTTTGAGGTTAATTTATTCTGTTTTTTCATCAGAGACTGAAGAGGAACCATTTCGACATGAGAGGCTCTTTGCACCAGGACACACTAGGGCAACGTGAGTACATCATTACATTAAATTTACTTATGTTTGCAATGTGTCTGTCATCTCTGTGAAGTCCTCACCGTTCACCAAAATCCTCTCTTTAAATAAAGTTTTGGCTCTTGTGGGATTTAATTCAGTTTTATTTATATAGCACCAAATCACAACAAACAGTCGCCTCCAGGCGCTTTATATTGAAAGAAATAAAAAATAAATTTAAATTGAGTGTATTCTTTAAGGTTTTGCGTGTTCTTTTAATCAGCACCAGAATGGAATGGAGTCTTTTTCTTAAAATACAATGTGAGCCATTGCAAAGCAGTTTTACAAGTTAACGCCGGGGTGGCCTGATTCCATGTCCAGTATCAAGCACTGGTCATGAGATTCAGTAAACACATTTCTTCTCTCAAACGTAGATTTCAAATAGTCAAACTTATCAGTATCAGTTACGTCATGAACAAAACAAAATGTGGAAAACAGATAATATCAGCAGCTGGGTGACCTCGGAGTCTTCTTTCACAGGCAAAGAGTGAGAACAGACAGTTCTCGAAGGCGTCTGCTTTGGCTGTGCATTTATCAAAACATTCCTTGATAAGTTTTCTTACATAAAATATAGGTTGAAGTTCACATAGCCATTAAGCCATTAAGAAATTATTTCCATCATAGGTAAAGACCCTATAATAATACAGAGAAAACCCAACAGTCAGAACGACCCCCTATGAGCAGCACTTGGTGATGGTGGGAAGGAAAAACTCCCTTTTAACAGGAAGAAACCTCCAGCAGAACCAGGCTCAGGGAGGGGCAGTCATCTGCTGAGGGGGGCTGAGGGGGGAGAGAGGACAAAAGACACACTGTGGAAGAGACACAGAGAATGATAATAACTAATGATAAAATGCAGAGTGGGGGATAACAGAGTAAAAAGAGGTGAATGAAAAGAGGTGAACGACTGAACTGGAGATGTTTTGGAAAGAGGAATGGTCCAAAATACCTTCAACCAGAATCCAGACTCTCATTGGAAGCTATTGGAAGCATTTAGAGGCTGTTATAGCTGCAGAAGGAGGATCTACTAAATATTGATATCATTTTTCTGTTGGGGTGCCCAAACTTATGCCTAATTTTGTTTAAAGAATTATTGCACACTTTCTGTAAATCCTATAAACTTCATTTCACTTCTCAAATATTGCTGTGTTTGTCTGTTATATGATATATTTAACTGAAACTGCTGATCCAAACAACCAATAATTTATAAAAGAAAATTATAGAAATTATCAGGGGGACCCAAACTTTTGCACACCACTGTACTGTTTAAACTTTTTTCACTTTTGTACAGAAACATCTCACCCAGATACAAGAACATCATCTCTAAAAGTACTCTGAAGTCTTCAGGACATCCTGCTGTCTATCAGCTGAGACCAAAGAAAGAGGAGTTTGAAACTCTGACAAGGATGACTGTTGGTGAAAAAAATCTGAACAGGACAAATAAAACCATCTTACTTGTGGGTGAAACGGGAACAGGAAAGTCTACTCTGATCAACGCTCTGTTCAACTACACCGTGGGAGTGAAGTGGGAGGATGGAGTCTGGTTTCAGATCATAGAGGAGAAGAGAGCACCAATAGAAAATCAGACAGACAGCCTGACATCAGATGTGATCGTGTACGAGATCTTTGATTTTGAAGATAGAACTCTGCCCTACTCTCTGACCATCATCGATACTCCTGGATTTGGAAGCACCAGAGGCACTAGACCTGATGACATCATCGGTCAAAGACTGAGGGAGTTGTTTCAGTCAGAGGACGGAGTTTATGAAGTCCATGCAGTGGGTCTGGTGATGATTGCAGCAGGTAATCGACTGAGTGATCGACTGAGGTACGTCTTTGACTCAGTGATGTCTCTGTTTGGAAGAAACATGGAGAAAAACATCGTAGCTCTCATCACACACTCAGATGGAAAAACACCTGAAAATGCTCTCAAAGCTCTTGAAGCTGCAGACATTAAATGTGCCAAAAATGAGAAGAATGAGCCTGTTCACTTCCTGTTTAATAACCAACAGAAAGAAGAAAGAACAGAGGAAAATGAATGTGTTTTGGAGGCAGCATGGAGAGTATCAGAGAGAGGAATGGGTCAGTTCACAACCTTTCTGAAAGGATCTGAACCTCAAAAGCTGAAGAAAACAGTTGAAGTGTTAAATGAACGAATCAGACTGGAAGCCTGCATCCAAAACCTGACAGAGAGAATCAAACTGTCTGAACTGAAACAGGCAGAAATCACACAGATTCAAGAAGCTCTGAAGAAACATGAAGAAGAGATGAAGAACAACAAAAAGTTCACCATAGAAGTTGACGAGGGCAAGAAAATTAAACAACCCATTGATGCTGGGATGAGGTGGTTGTTTTTTTATCAAGCAGCTACCTGCTGTACAGTCTGTAAGGAGAACTGTCACTATCCTGGATGCACAAAGTCCTGGTACCCTAAAGGCTGTGAGGTCATGAAGAATGGCCGCTGCACTGCTTGTACCGGGAAGTGTCCTCCATCAGATCATGTGAAAGAACAGTGGATCTATGTGACCAAGACAAGGAGAGTCCAGAAGACTGATGAAGAAATGAAAGAGAGGTTTGAGAAGAATAAATCAGAACATGAGAACAAGTCGACTCTTTTGGAACATCTTGCAGAGGAAATGAACCAACTGAGAGCAGAGAAGAAACAGTTCCTGGATCAGTCCTACCAATATGTCCTCAGACTGGAGCAGATCGCCCTGAAAGCTGATTCAGCGTCCACTATCGTCCACTTGGACTTCCTGATTGAGAAGATGAAGGAGGAAGGAGACACAGAGAAGGTCCAGAAGCTGGAGGAGATGAGAAACAGCGTGGATGAAGGAACCAGAGAAGCTCTGAGAGACATGTTTGGTAAACTGTTTAAGAAATGATGTAAGAACGAGACTGAGAGCAGAGAGATATTAATAACTCTGACAGGTGGGATTAAAATCTAAATGTGATCAACTCCTAATATCAGACATGTTACTCTGTTGTTATTGTTACAGTTAATATTTTAATCCAGTGTAAAAGTGAGAACAATTAATAAATGAATCAATATTTTTTCTATTTGTTGTTTCTTTGATGTCACAGCTGTTGGGTTTGTTATAACGAGGCTCCACAGCCTCACCAAGAGCTGCTCCTCCCTCCATGTTCTCTGATCTCCATCATTTAAAGAAGAAAAGTTCTTCATCATTTCACTTCCTTCAGCATCATGTTGGAGTGTTTCCTGTGCTGCTGTTGGACTTCCTGTCAGTGATGAACACTCCTCCTTCCTGATGTCTCAGTTTGAACCTCCTCCACTTTTAGTCCCTCGCACAGAGATGTGATGATGTTCTTCATCAGCAGGTGTTTAAGTCAGTAGAACATGGTCAACTGTACCTGAAGTATTACATTTGGTACAGCTGTGCACAAAGCATCATTGAGTTGCTGCTGCTGAACTTCTATAATGAAAAAAAAATTGTATTTCATTATTATTTTCATTGTCCTGAAAACTTTGTGTTCTACTATCTATCCTGTCAGCACAGACTAAACCTGCTGTGGTTTTTAGCAGCAGTTTCTAAAGCAAACCCAACAATGCCGTCACTCCATCTCTGCCAGACGGTTCTCAAATTTGAAGGTTGTATCTATACATTCTGCCAGGTCTATGAGGATTAGATTAGATCAGATTAATACCTTTAGGAATATTCTATCAGGGAAATCAAAGACTGAGCAGCTATTGAACTCAGTGGCAGCAGAAGCATCCTGCAATCCTCTGACTCTGACTACAGAGCCCGACTGACCAGCAGCCAAAGCTTGGAGTCAAACCAAAGTCGTGGCTTTTTCCTTTTTCTGACTGTTCATTTGTTCAGCCACTCCGACTTCACGTTTCTTAGTGCAGCTCTGAATTTCTGTCATTTTATTGGTTCTAAATGCTTGATTTCAAACTAAATGACTGCACTGCATTCATGTGTAGATACTTCATCAGTACCTCATTCAGATGCAGCTTCTTCTGTTGCCCTGTTACATTCAGTGCACTCCTTGTCTCCTATTCACAGTCCATAGAAGCACTGTCTCTACGACTATACCTGCACAGGTGGAGTCAGCATCTTTGTTTTCTGTTTCGCAGCACTCGATGAAGGTGGTGGTTCTCCATGCTGGATGTTGAAGGCAGCTCAGTGTTTTCAGTGGTCGTGTACGTGTTCATTTTTGTGATATTCAGGATATTCTGCTCATTATTTTCAGCCTTACATGCTGTGGCTGCTCCGTTTTCATTAGCTTCAGGTGTGAAGTTTCCACCTGTCTGTCCTGAATGGTGAAATGCCAAAGCCCCTCCCTCTGAAACTTCCTCCACCCATCAACACAGTGAGTCAGCTAATGACAGCACCAGAAGAACTGGAATACCTCCAACAGTACTCATTAGTTTAAGAACACAGTATAGTACTGCAGTACTTTCCCTTAAAGTTACTGTTGCTTTATGGTTTTACTGTAACGACCTGTCAGGATTTTATAGTATTGAGTAAAACACACATTGAGAGTCAGTCATGAAGCTGCCTCCTGATAACTGGAGTGTGTTTCTGTGCTGCGTGTTCACTCCTGTTGTGTTTGTGTGGCTGTTCGAGCTTGTTCACACAGACCATGTGATCTCTATGAGCTCAGGGTGGGACTGAGTGAGGACGCTCAGCTTCTGCAGACCAACAGGTGAGATCAGAGTTTGCAGCAGGAAGGTCTCAGAGCTCTGAAGGAGGACTCTGACCCTCAGGTCTGTCACAATGCTTCCTTCAGATTCTCTCATTAAAGCCGTCACAGCTCAGTGATCAGAGAGTTCACGTCCACTGAAGGTACCTGTCACCTTCTAGCTCACATGGAAATATGAGCTGTTACAGCTCTGCCGTCACCCACAGTTATTATAAAGTAACATCACAACACTGTGAACAGTCGCTCTCTGTGATCACGTGAAGGTTTCACATGTTTTTGTGCAGTTTTTCCATCAGCTGGATAACAACACAGTTGTGACCTGATGGCTCTCCGTGTGAGACTGTGACGGCCAAATCCACGGCCACACAACATCAAAGTCTGTAACTCCCTTATGCACTATTCATTTCATTTAGTTTGCAATAAATTGGTTAATTGATGGATGGATTCTATTTGTAAGCGCACACATTTAGTTTATGTACGTATATTTCTCCACCCACGGTTCATTTTGTTCATGCTTACAATTAATTTCTGTTTCTTTTGACCAAACTTACTGGTTGTGATTCCTGGGAGTTACCTGACTAAAGATGTTGGCCAGGGCTGAGCACACGTGCAATGGACTAATTGGACTGCACCACCAGTTCCTGCTGAGAGGGGGGATTTGGATTTTCTTCAATTAAATAAGCTTTTTTCTATTTAAGTAAATATTTGTGTTTAAATTTTAAGATTGTACTTTCTATTTTTGGGTGTTTAGTTGTTTAACAAACTTAGCTGTACTGTGGTGTTTAGTTTAGTTGGTGATTGTGTTCTGTTTAGTACCCCTATTGTGTGTATTAATGGTCTGATCAGCCAGTGTATATAGACCCCCTGTGTGTCATTTCTTTGTTAAGTCAGTTATGTTTTGTTTGTTCACAATTTTGCCTGAGTTCAGTTTTGTTTCTTTGACCTCTTTTATGAGCTCAGCATTTTTGTAATTTAAATTTTTGGATTAAAATTTTAAAAAATATATATTTTTGTAATAATTCCTGTGACTCCTCCTGTTTTTCAACTCGGTCCCCCACAGAGACCCTGCAGGATCTGAGAAACTCTCTGGAAACACACACACACACAGTGATCTGCATGTACAGCACTGTGCAAAAGTCTTGAGTCATCTTTAAAAAACATTAATAACAAACATTATAAACAAAGAGCCCAAAGACACAATCTGAAACTTTGCTGTCTCTTCTGTGGAGACACAGCACTGGGTCATCCCATGAGTTTGGGGCCTTTTAAGATTCAATGGTTCATAGGTCAGAGTTCAGTGGCTCAACGAATACAGAAACATTCCTCTGAACTCGGTCAGGAACACAGACCGGATGGAAAATGAGGGAAAAAGCAGGAATATCCAAATAAAATCTTTGACCCTCAGAAAGCTGGAAAAGTGTCGCTCAAGAGCACAAAATAAAGAAAAGAGAGTCGAGCCTCACTCTGGATGAGCCGGTATGTTTGATGATTATTGCAGAGCGCTGAGAGCAGCTTCTTGCTCAGATCTGTGTCATGAAGTTAAATAATTATTGTAATATCTGTGTGTACTTTTACAGCAGCCTGACTTTTGTATTTGGTGTCAAACCCACGTGTGGAGCTGCTGCAGAACAACAAAACAGAAAATATGACATTCAGTCGCTAAAGTTTATTTAAATCAGTAGGGAAAAAAAATCTGAATTTGATTTAAGGCATCCAAGACCCGATCAGCTGATCATCAGTAACCTGTAAGAAGGAATTCACAGAGGCGCCCTCACTGGACAGAACCATGGATTTAATCCTCCAGAGTTCATAGCGGACCTCTAAAGATGACATCACAGACACAGATTTGCATATTTAAACTGAGAAGAGTGAGCAGTAAACCCCTGCCTCCTGAATTCTCCAGATTCTCCTTCTCATTCATCCAGCAGTGATGAAGCTCAGATCCAGGTTTATTATTTAAGGGTGACGTCAGCCTCATTTTATTTTTGCCCTGTTGGCATCATTATGCACATGTAGATAAAATGTGCACCTTTCAGTCTTGCTGTGGCCCCTCCCGTGTAGAAAAGGAGACTCATTATCGTCCTCGGCTCAGTCAGCTGACTCACCAACCTCACCTGAACCTGCTGCCCCACCCTCCTCTGCAACCAAGCTCTAAACCACACCCACCACCACAACTGTATATGTACATTTATATACTGCATTATTCTGGACCTTACACGCTACTTGAGGTCTGGATTGGATGCTAAAGTGAATTTGTTGTGAGTTCTGGACTTTTCCAAGTAGAATCTAATGAAATCTTTCCAAAGCAGAGACCAGAAAGGAGCAGCTGGATGAGATTTTGGTCTCCATGATTGTTAGAGAGACACATTCAGCATAGCTGAGAGAAAGGCTTCAGCACTGGGAGGGGCAGAGGTCACGTGTCCCAGCCTGTACAGACCTGCTGTGGATCTGGATCATGTGGAAGCATGTTTTAGATACCAGGGCTTTTATTTATTACAGGCAGACACACACAGGTATAACTGTTGACGGTGATCCAAACAAGAGAAAGATTTTCTTTGGGTGAAAAAACGAATCAATGACCTGAGCACACGCTGGGACAGCTGACTGTGAGGCTGAAACCCTCAAATCCTCCACTTGTTTCTGCACGCTCTGAAATGACCTCTTTATTTTCAGAGAGACGTCAGAAGAAATTCCCAACGTCTGACCTGCATCCACATGGACATGTCACAGATATGACGTCCTCACCTGTGCAGGTCACAAAGTTCCTGTTTCAGAGCTCTCTCAGTGGAGGATGGCGTTTCCTCAGATTCATAAAGGTGCTGGTCAGTGTGAAGATGTGAAAATGTTGCCAATTATCCCATTAAAACTTAACTTTTATTTATTTCTGGATTAATAAAGCCTAGCACAACACCAGCTTCTAGCTTTGTGTGACTCTGTGGAACAAACCTGATGACACGAACTCCCACAAAGCTTAAAGCTAAAAACATCCAAACTTTTCTGTTTTTCCCCAAGACTAAAAAAATTAAGCCAACTGAGCTCAAAGACAGCTGTGTGGTTAACACAATAAACACAGCATTTTCTCACTATTTTTATTATTCTATAAATTGGTTTATTGTGTGTTACAGTGAATTAATAAAAAAACTGTTAACAGCATGCTGATCATAATTATTGATAGGTATAATCAGGAGCTTGTTTGGACTTGTGGAGGACACGCCTGTGTCACTGTTTCATTAAAGAGCATGGACGCTTGTAGCGTGCGCTCTGACCATAATATAAACAGCCTGTTATAAAAATATAAATCCACCAATTAACTCAGATATTATCAGAATGACATCCTCACAAAAGACGACCATGAGGGAACCGAAAATGGGGAAGGGCGATGACACGAAGACAACTCAAAAGCAGCTAACGCTAGACGCCAGCCAGCCTAGCTCAGACCGACGCCGACAGTGAAATGCTAATGCTAATGCTAACAGAACTCCATAAGTTCCAAGAAGAGTCTGGAAAGGCTCAGCGTGACATTATGGAGTCACAAACACGGATGGAGGCTTCAATCTGAGAAATAAATAAAAGAATGGACACATTGGAGGGGAGATTGAACTCTGCAGAAGAGAGAGTGACACCGAAGATCGCAGCATACGACAAGAAAAAGTACTAGCTTATTTACGCAAAAAAGACAGAAGATCACCATTATCACATGATCCTGTGACTCTGAAGCTCCTCCACAGTTTGAGCTGCTTCCAAAGATTATTTAGGAAAATCAGGCAGAATATTTCAGTTTATTCCTCATTCAGATGTCTGTTACTTCCTGTTTCCGTCCAGCAGGTGGCGGCACCGAGCCGGAGCGGAACCTCTCACAGCTGCCGTGGTGTTTCCAGTCGGACTCGTTTCTTCGTCCCCCCTCCATGTGTGTGCTCTCCGCTCTGCCTGCCGGTTACCGTGTTTACCTGTTTGTTCCGTCTTCTCCGGTGAGCGGTCATGCCGGCCGGCGGCAGCTCTTTGTTCTCCGGTTTCCGGGTTCTGGGACTTTATTCCAACCACGTGCCGCACGCGCTCCGGTACCATCTGAAGCACCGGGAGTTCTACGTGGTGACGGCGGTCGGTCGGAGCTTCCACACGTTCAACGTAAGAGCCGCCGTTACAGCCCACAGCGTGGCTCTATTCCCGCTGTTTCTACTGAGTTCTATTGATGTGATTCATGTTTACTGAACAGACAGATTAACATTTATCTCCGCTGGTCCCACAAAACAACAGCAGGGAAAAACTTTAATGACGGAAACTAAAACTCATCATTATCTTCTTGTTAGGGTCACGTGATGACCCGTAACTCAGCACTGGATTTGTATTCTCCACAAATCCTTATCCATTCAGGTATTGATCTAAAATTAAACACGCACGTGATTTAACCCCAGGTACATCACACCTGTGTGCAGTTTACTTTTGACACGTTCTCTCTTTGATACAAAGAGAAGTGACTCAATGTTGCTGTAATGTGGGGAGAGTCTGATATCAATCAATGAGGGTTGTAACGGTATGAGATTTTCACGGTATGATAACGTCTCCGAAAATACCTCGGTATCACGGTATCACCGTATTTCACATGTATAAGTTACACTGACCCTTAAAGAAATGACAACAAAAGTTTTTGTTTAACAAATTATTTTATTTTTACTTGGAACCATTTTAATGACAGTTTTGTTTAAAATGTCTCCTATACACCTCCTGTTTTTATTTTATTTGTAAAACTGCAATATTAGAATAAGGAAAAAGACAAATCTTTAAATAAAAATGAATCTGTCTCTTTAGAAACAAATAAGAGAAAAGGTGCAGGAGTATGTAT
>VUQJ01041181.1:0-11055 GCA_015108635.1 Andinoacara biseriatus | reverse complement strand
CTAGGAACCACAAGTAATCCAGCAGTCTGAGAGCGAAGTGCTCTATTGGGGTGATATGGTACTATGAGGTCTTTAAGATAAGATGGGGCCTGATTATTCAAAGCTTTGTACGTGAGGAGAAGGACTTTAAATTCTATTCTAGATTTAACAGGGAGCCAATAAAGTGAAGCCAATATGGGAGAAATCTGCTCTCTCTTTCTAGTCCCTGTCAGGACTCTAGCTGCAGCATTTTGGATCAGCTGAAGGCTTTTCAGGGAGCTTTTAGGACATGATAATAATGAATTACAATAGTCCAGCCTAGAAGTAATAAATGCATGAATTAGCTTCTCTGCATCAGCCTGAGAAAGGATGTTTCTAATTTTGGCAATATTGCGCAAATGCAAAAAAGCTATCCTAGCACTCCAATGCATTCAACACAATTTTGCTGTCATCATACATGTTCTGCACCCACCTCAATATTTCTCTGCTACTCCTGACTTCCTCATGTAGTACCACAGTTCCCCTCTTGGCATCATATCATATACTTTCTGTAGCTCCACAAAGACACAGAGCAAGTCCTTCTGACCTTCTCTATACTTCTCCATCAACACTAAAAGCAATCTGTAGTGCTTTTTTCTGATATAAAGCCATACTGCTGCTCAGTGATCGTAACCTCTCAACCCTGCGTCAACCACTCTTTCCTATAGCTTTAAGATAACGTTATCCCTCTATACTTTCTACAACCCTGCAATTCACCCTGTAATTGAAAATCAGTACTAGTCCATGTTTTCTCCATTCCTCTGGCATCCTCTCACTCTCAAAGATTGTGTTAAACAATCTGGTTAAAACGTGCACTGCCCTCTCTCCTAGACATGTCCGTACCTCCACAGGTGTGTCATCAGGACCAACACCTTTCCGTCCTCTTCACAGCTGCCCTCACTTCCTTCTTGGTAATCTCCTGCACTTCCTGATACCCATTTAGTTTAGTTTATGTCTGTTGCCCCTTGGCCATGTACCCTACATTGTTATTCTGATTGCTGCCAAGCCTGAAAAACATGGCATGCAGATGTCCTACATTCGTGCCCTAAGGCCACTAAGAATTTTTTATCTGTTTTTCTCCATTTCTGTGCACACGACATGAATATTTTCTACTTTTTAAAGGCAAAAAAGTTCACATTTAGACGTTGCAGAGGTTGGTGGTAGACTTAATCATTTCACTTTTCAGGTTTAGACATTCAAAACAACCAGAATTAGTATATAAAAAAATTACTAGGTTAGGTGTAGGCACCAAAAAAGACTTGGCAGGTTCAAGCCTAGCTTATACTCAGTTGTAGACACCAACAGCTGAGTAATCATTTCTGTTATTCTGTCATTGGAGAGTCGGTGCAAACAGGAAAGCAAGCAAATGTCCACACGGACCCTTGTGCCACACGGACCCTTATGATAATCAATGATGACAAAATTTAAGTAACTGGGACCCAAGTGGACCTTAAGGGACTCATAGACGTGGAAATTTTAAACCCCATTTTAGACATTACAACTTACTTGGTTTAGAGAAATAAATGAAAAAAAATTTCAACAAACAAACAAACATGACAATACCTGTTTGTGAACACAATTAGTTTCATGATGATGTCACAATTTGCTGCAAGACTCGGCTTAAACTATACAGAGGACGTCATCTACCAATCAGAAGATTAGGAGGTTAGAAGGTTTCATTCCAGTCTGCATGCATCCTTGGGCGAGATACTGAACCATAAGTTGCTCTCTGATTTCTCCATCAGTGTGTGAACGTCAGAAGTTTGGATTGAAAAAGAATGTAAGTGTACAAAAGTTACTGGCTGAATGAGCCATGTTGTATAAAATGTTACATAAGTCCATTTACCTATACAGTACCATGCAAAAATCTTGAGTCACTAGTTGTTTCATTATATGTTGTTCAGAAAACAGGAAATGGGTGTTTTTTTTCCTATGTTTTTGCAAATGTCTTCCATGCAAATGCAGTCATACATGTGTAACCAGGTGGAAAATGGGTGGGAAGATGTTTTTCATTTCCACTAGTGGGCGATGATATTTTCTGGGAATGTTTCTGGTTGGTGTCGGCAGTTGCTGAAGGGAAAACAGGAAGTTCTGGTGTTCTGCTCAATCAGACCGTGCATAAGGCCACACTCACAAGTGTTGTATTTCCTAAAGAGTTAAGTGTTTGTGCAACTTCGGCAGGCTTGTTGGTGCGGCTGAAGGTTGAATGACCTTGCAAGCCTGAAGGGATGAAGGCCGTGGGTTTTCTTTGCCTTTCATGGTATTTGCAGTGTTTTTATTGGGTAATTTCATGTTTTATCTTTCTGACCTTGAGTGAAGAGGATGTCATTTTTTTCTTTTGTTGTTTATTTTAGAACTGTCGGACCATCTGAGTTGTGCATTTGTGAGTGAAGCTATGCACTATAAATTAGTATTGTGTGTATTTCATAGTTTAATACATATAACTGTGTGGATTCTTGCAGCTAATGTGGGTTTTGTTTTTTAGTTTAAACAGGAAGATATGCAAATATAGTTGTTGGCACACCCTCTTTAAGGTTTTTAAATTGTCTATGTATATTTAAGCTGGTGACCTCTGCACACTATGCACATCAATTCAGTTCAGTTTTATTTATATCGCACCAAATCACAACAAACAGTCAACTCAAGGCATTTTGTGTTGTAGGTAAAGGGGAGGGGAGAGAGAGATGATAAGATATGCAAACATATCAGCCATCAATCTTGTTGACTTTAAATAAAGTATCACGCCTTGGTGGTACTGCAAGTTGCTGCAACTTTGGCCTGTGGTTCCATTGCACACCTAGAACTGGCAAAGTGTGACATCCACATAATTTCCATCCTACTTTGCCATGATTCTGGGTTTCAACATTAGGCAGGTGACCAAATTTTATGCTTGACTGGTTTACGTTACCATGGTACTTGGAGCCTATGAGTTTAGCAAAGACAGCAGTGGCAAAAGCAGAGGAAAAGGTGCTAAAGGGAGCAGGTTAAAGAATAAGAGAAGACCCAATAGAAATGAATGAATGAGGGAAAGACCAATCAGTGGCAAACATGGGTGGGGTTTCTGTACGTCTAAATACATATTTATTGTGCAGATTATTTTAACAACTCATATTTACGGTTTTCATGTGCTGTGTGAAAGAACATGGACTGTTTTCACACTCATCACTGTAATTCTGTTCGTTTAGGCAGGTATGTGTAGTGTATACTTACTGACAATTTAAACACAAATTATTATTATTTATTACTCTTATCCTACATACAATTTTTAAGAAGCAACAACACAATGGCCTAAAATCCATTCATCAATCCATCCATTTTCGTCAGCCTGTCCACTTCAGCTCCTCCATGAATCGCCACCTGTGGTGGATGGGTTTGTGAGCGATGTTGTCTCCCATGGCAAACTGTACTGGGTGAGGGGCCAGACAAAGAGCAATTTCACCAACCCCTATGGGAAATAAATCAAGCAAACTGTTTACACTGCCTGGGATAGGATTACCGGGACCCCACCCTGGAGTCAGACCTGGGGAGGGAGCTCAAGTGAGAGTGTCTGATGTCCAGGCACCATGTCCCGAAAGCCAGTCTCGATACCCGGGAATCGGTTTGCCAGAGCCTTTGGCCACCGCCTGAAAACATACTGCACCCGACCCCTACGATGCCTCCTGCAGGTGGTGGGCCTACAAGAGGGCGGGCCCATGTTGCATCTTCGGGCTGCACCAGGTGCTACGGGCCAGGAATGTCACCTCTCTGGTGGGGAAGGAGCCTAAGCTAGTGCGTGAGGTTGAGAGATACTGGCTAGATATAGTTGGGCTCACCTCAACACATGGCCTTGGCCCTGGAACCAGTCTCTTGGAGAGGGGCTTGACTCTGTTTCAGCCTGGAGTTGCCCTTAGTGAGATGCAGTGAGCTGGGGTGGGTATTCTTGTATCCCCACGGCTTGCTGCCTGTACATCGGAGTTTTCACCAATGGATGACAAGGTTGCTTCTTTGGGATGGGAAACAGCTCCTGACTGTTGTTTGCACTTATGAGCCAAATGACAGTTGAGACTACCCACCCTTCTTGGAGTGCTCCATCTGGTGACTCCGTCATCCTGCTGGGAGACTTCAACGCTCACATGGGCAATGACAGTGAGACCTAGAGGGGTGTGATTGGGAGAAATAGCCGCCTGCTTGAACCTGAGTGGTGTTTTGTTATTGGACTGCTGTGCAAACCACAGTTTGTCCACAATGAACACCATGTTCAGACATAAAGATGTGCATACTGTAAGTGCACATGGCACCAGGACACCCAAGGTCACAGGTTGATTTTGTAATCATATCATCAGATCTGTGGCTGTGTGTGACCCGGTGCACCTAATCGTATAGTGAGGGTGTACTGGGAAAGCCTGGCAGAGGCTCCAGTCTGTCAGATCTTCAACTTCCATCTCCAGGAAAACTTGGACAGCATTCCAAGGCAGGCTGATGACAGTAAATCCAAATGGACGGTGTGCCGCACTTCCATTGTTGAGGCTGCTGCACAGAGCTGTGACTGCAAGGTGGGTGGTGCCTCTTGTGGTGGTAATCTCCACACCAAATAATGGTCATTGGAGAACAGTGTGGGAGCCAGCAAACTGAAGAAGTCCTATTAGTCTTGGTACCACCAGGCCAAGCAGAACGGGGCTCAGGCAGTGGCTGAAAAACTCAGATGTGGGAGGAGTCTGGTGAGGCCATGGAAAAGATTTTTGGCCTTAAAGCGATTCTGGCAAATTGTCAGGAATGCAGTGCTCTACTCACACAGTTTATAGTGTCGGTGGGGTGCTGCTGATTTCAACTGAGGTTAAAGTTGGGCCGTGGAAAGAATACCTCATTAATCCCACTGACACACCTTCTGTAATGGAAGCGGAGTCAGGGGACGAGGTGGACAGCTCTCCCATCACTGGGGGTGGGAGTTCTGTTCCTTGTTCAGGGACGAGATGCGGCCCTAAGTGAAAGAGTTTAAGTATCTTGGGTCTTGGTGATGAGTGATGGGAGAAGGGAGCGGGAGACTGACAGACAGATTGGGGCCACTGCTCCTCCTCATCAAAACGAGCCAGTTAAGGTGGTTAAGGCATCTGACTAGGAAGCCTTGTCGTTGCCTCTTGGGTGAGATGTTCCAGGCACGTCCTACCGGGAGGAGGCCCTGAGGCAGACCCAGGACATGCTGGAGAGATTAACACTATGTGTGTTACAATACGGTCACTTCTGGCTCCAAAGAACTAACATGGAGGCTTCAAAATGCAGACTTAAATGTGGCTCCATCCATCATTTACATAATGCTTAAAAAAACAGGAAGTGAAGATTTATTACAGTCTCAGACCGTGACAAACATGATCGGACCTACTGGTAGAACTCGAATGTTTACACTATGAGTAAACATCGCTGACAGCGTGATTATCTTTAAATGCTTAAGCATAGTCACATGGACAATTAAAACTCTCATTTAATTCACATTTTAATTGGCTGCTTTAATTAAATGCTTTTTGCAAGGTATCTTTATTTTTCTCAACTTGAAGTCCTGTGAGCTGGCCCAGTTTTTATTCACTTCATGTTTTATAACCTCGCCTGGTGAAAATGCATTCAAGAAGAATTCTTGTTGGATTGAAATGTGATTGTTCAAAGCACCCTGGGAGGTAATTTGAGATGTATTCTAGCTACAGTAGATGCTGAAAAGGTGTCAGTGTAGCGGTCTCTCCAAGGTGCATATGCAATCTTCTCACTTCCCAAGAGAAAATACAATGTGCTAGTATAACATCTGTGTAAATAGCCACCCAGTCCCCAGGGAAAGATGCATTATTCTGAAATTAGCCATTGTTCTTTTCATCTATGCAGGTGGGGATGAAAATAGCTACAGTAATTTTTATTCTTTACACATATAGCTGTGGAAAGCATCAAACTTAAATGTGGCTCTAATGTATAAAACTTGTATGTTAACCTGTTGACCCTGTTTGTTTATTATTATTATTATTATTATTATTATTATTATTATTATTATTATTATCTTAAAAGTAGATAAATCTTGAAATACAACACATAACATAATACATTATACATATTAGAAATTAAACCAAAATGCAGAAGCAGTGTGTGAAAAACACCTCTGGCTGTTTCATCAGAATTATGTGAGCAAACAGCAGCCAGGATTTAATAATAAAATGTGCTTGATTAATTGATCATCATCAAGTGTGACAACCTTTATAAAAGAAGTAGTTTTGTCAGTGTAGCTGGTCTGGAGCCTTCGGGTGTGTGTTAACACACATGCCAAAGAGGAAAGACATCAGCCATGATTTTAGAGAAGTAACGTTGCTACCAATTAGTCTGGGAAGGGTTACCAAACATTTTGAAATCCATCATTCAGTTTTCCCAGGGGTGGACATTCCAGCAAATCCACCCCAGGGTCAGACCAAGCAATGCTCAGATAAATTCCTAAGGACCATATCTCAGACCACAGCTTAGCTGTGCAACAGTGCATCTGAATAAATTACAAGACTTCATGAACAATGTTTTTTGGACAGATGAGACCATTTTGCAGATGTTGGACCATAATGCAAAGTGCCACGTCTGGTGAAACACAGCATATCAGCACAAATACCTCATATTACTATTACTATTTCAGAGGGATGGCAGATGATCTGGGCTTGTTTTGCAGCCACAGGACCCAGGCAGCTTACAGTGACAGAGCTGACCATGAACTCCTCTGTATACTAAGGTACTCTAGAGCCAAATGTGAGGCTATCTGTCTAAGAGGTAAAGCTTGGTAAAAATCAGGTCCTGCAACATGACAATAATTCAGAGCACAGAGGCAACTCTGCAAGAGAACAGCTGAAAAAGAAAGAATAAAGGTGTTGCAATGGCAGAGTCAAAGTCCAGACATAAGCTGTGCATTAAATGGATGCCTGCAAACTACAGTGAACTGAAACAACACTGTAAACAAGAGTGGACCAAAATTCCTCCTCAGACTCATTCAGTTCCTGCAGAAAACTTCGGTTTAATGTAGATAAAAATGGTTCTACAAGCCACCAAATCATAGGTGTGTTTAGTTTTTACACATTGCTTCTGAATGTTGGCCTAGCTCTTAAATAAATAATGACACAGTCAGTGCTATATTTTGTAGTTCATCTGAGGTTGTATTTAAATAATTTAAGGGCTACTGAGTGTCATGGTCTCAGGTTTTGGACTAAGGGTTTTCGGATTTTTGAATTCTTGTTGTTATTTAACATTCTGTTGGTTCATTACCTCCACCAAGAAGGTTATTGTGTGTGTGTGTGTGTGTGTGTGTGTGTGTGCGTGTGCGCGCATGTCATTCTGTCTGTAAACACGAAAGCTCAAAAAGTTTTGAATGGATTCGGATAAAAACTTTGTAGGACTGTAGTGGCTTTACGCCCACTAGGACTGTCAAGGTCAGCTTAATGATTTATTGCTCAAAATTATACAAAAACTCTTAACTTAGAAACTGATTCTTACAAGTGTGATGTGTACTGTCGACATAACGATGTGAAGCTGTGTTTCTTACTGTCATTGTTTGTATTAATATGTAGGCATATAGGACATGATATCTTTAAAACTATGCTTAAAATTCTACAGCCTGTAATTACAGAATTTATGAAATGATACTGATATATGGGGATTCTAAATATTGTCCAATCATCCATTTTCTGCCACCGTGCTCACTGTTAAATGTCTAAATGCTAATTCTAAACGTTACAGCTTGTCACATTTGACCTCTGATCACACTTGTACATTTGTACATTTCACATCTGCCTTTCTTTTAAGTCGACACCAAAATGTTTTATATCTTTAAAGAAAGTATTGTCATTTTAAAAAAATATATATATTTACTTTTTTTTCTCTCTCCTCCTCTCCCCTGTTACCTGTCATGTCTGGCATGAATGACTAAATAAAATTATAAATAAATTAAAATAAATTAAAAAAAGAAGAATAGACTTTAGAAACTTATTAGCTGTTCTTGTAAAAGCAAATATGTTTGGTACATCAGTGGATTCGGATCTTCTGTAGACTGCAGAGAGCTGCCGTACAAAAAAAGAAAGTATTGTGAAGATAAAGAGAATAAATCCACATAAATAAGAAAGATAATTATACCCAAAATGATCCATTCTCTTCCCCTTATCCTGTTCAGAGCCGCAAGGGTGTATATGTGGAATTTTCATATAAGTTATGTGAAACATCTGAATTCAACTGTAAGGCCTCTTTACAGGCCAGGTTAAAGGACTCGACATGTGTCATCCTTTAACAGGCACTTTATTGTAGCTTACTCTTTTTTTAGCCTCAAGGCAAACTGATCACACATGTGCAGCTCAGCGATGGTCAGGCAAGGATTCAACTTACTAACAGACTTCAATCATATAACACTGTACGCTTTTACACTGGGAGCGTGCTGCATGCTTACTCACAGCTGTCTTATCGCCGTACAGTTCTTTTAACTGAAGAGTGATTTTCTGTGGTATCCCACTCCAATTGTTCCAAAATAAGAGTGCATTTAGCACAAAATCACACCGTTTTTAAAAGCACTTCAAAGTACGGCGCATTATCTGGTCCTCCCAGTCTTCATCATTGGTGTTAAACTTGGTAAATTTTAGTACTCATGGTGCACCAATAAAAAATGGAGAGGCCATATTGAAGATTTCAGAGGATTCATCTACCATATTAAGCCAGGTGGTTTCATATACTGGTCACTATCCTGCCAACAATGCTAAATGTTAAAAAGACAATAAAGTTCTAGTAGAGACCAAGAGAAAACCACCACACTTACACTGACAGCAGAGTAAACAACAGTGTTTTTACCAAAGCAAACTTGTGGGCTTGAACTGTGATTCTGCCCTGGGGTCACCACAGTTGAGGCTATTGGCTTAAATAGGCTTTGCGTTAGTGGGTATTGAATTTCCATGCAAGGTCTTGGAAGTATGACAATCTTTTCCTCTCAAAGTCCTAGTTACTTCTTTCATGCCGATCATTAAAGCAGCAGACATTTCCTTCTTTAGACTCCCTCAACACACAGGTTCCTGAAGTCCTTGTGTTAAATCACCAGAACTCTAGTTAAAAATAGATCATCCGCCGCATTAAAAACAAAACATTATTTTACAAGAACAGTCGGGCAAGGTTGAAGCTCTTTTCCCTTGAAGGAGCACTTTGTTCTGTATAACTGAGGTTTCCTAATTCAAACCCACTTCTTTTGTGCTATACAGTATATCCCCTTAGAGTACAGAAGGAGCTGTAGTAAGGAAGAGTGATGGGAAATCTCACTTTTCAGTTCCAGATCAACAGCACCATTAACCTATTGGCTATTGGTATAGCCTTGGTTATGGCTATTGGTATAGCCATGGTTATGCAGAGAGAAGTTGTCAATTATCTTGTTAGGTGTTACAGCCTCACTTTGTATGACTCTGGATATTGTGGCTCATCTCAAAAGGAAAGCCTCAAATCAGAGGTTCCTGACTCAGTGGTATAATTCACAAACATCCAGCTTAAAGCAGATAACACTGGAGAGGGAATGGTGTCTCACCAATTTAGAAGATGCTCATCTAGCCTGGAAAGCTAGGACATCTTACTATTCATCATTAATTGAAGAAAATACGAACAAGCCCAGGTTTGTTTTCAGCACTGACAAAGAGTCAGAGCTCTTGCCAAGTATTCCTTTAACTGGTAAGGACTTTGTCAAAAATAAAAATGTAACCATTAGAGTGTGAAGGTGAAGGTTACAAATGTTCTTCTTATGGCTTCTGACAGTGGACTCTTCTCTGTGCTTGTTTGGTAGACCTCGAGCATGCTGTAGTGTTAAAGGTACTGTGCTGCAGTAGTTCAATATAAACGGGGAGTCTTCTTTGCACACTAATAATGGAGTTTCACAGGGTTCTGTGCTAGGACCAAATTTATTTACATAATTCACGCTTGTCTCTGGCAGTATTATTAAGAGGAATAGCATACATGTTCATTGCTATGCAGACTATACTGTAGCAGATGATAGTTAAACTGCAGGACTGTCTTACAGACATACAGACCTGGACCTTTCCTTCTTCTACGTCTTGTACTCAGCCCCACAAATCTTAGAAACATGGTGTCTAACCAGATACCTATTCTGAATGGCATTGCCATTATGTTATTTACAAAAAAATTACAAATCCAGCGTTACAGACACGCAAATATTTTGGGTCAATTTTCTCTCCATAAAAAGGCACAGCAGCTCCTCTTTGAAAATCTCCCCATTAAAATATCTCACAAACACGGACAGCTGTGCGGTATCTGTTGCATCTGTAGGCTCGTCCACAGATGCTGTCATGTAATCCACACACTTCAGTTCAGCAAGTAAAGTAGAAGAACTGTCCTCAGGTCAGCAGTGATTTTTGATCTGTTCAATCTGTTCACTCCGTTCATGACCCGAGTCATTAGGGTCGTGCACAACCTAATGACTGAGAGGAATTATTGAGCATTTGTCACAAAAGTGAAAACATGTAAATTATTTTAATAATTGAGCAATTATAAGAAATAGCTGTGAGACAATCAGCAGTCATTCATTTTGCCTGTGAGATGAGTATGACTGTTGTAGTTACAATATAAAGCGCCTTAAGGCGACTGATGTTATTTAGTGCTATATAAGGGGTTGGACAATGAAACTGAAACACCTGTCATTTTAGTGTGGGAGGTTTCATGGCTAAATTGGACCAGCCTGGTGGCCATTTCATTAATCTTCATTAACTGCACCAGTAAGAGCAGAGTGCAAAGGTTCAATTAGCAGGGTAAGAGCACAGTTTTGCTCAAAATATTGCAATGCACACAACAATATGGGTGACATCAGAGTTCAAAAGAGGACAAATTGTTGGTGCACATCTTGCTGGCGCATCTGTGACCAAGACAGCAAGTCTTTGTGATGCATCAAGAGCCACGGTATCCAGGGTAATGTCAGCACCACCAAGAAGGACAAACCACATCCAACAGGATTAACTGTGGATGCAAGAGGAAGCTGTCTGAAAGGGATGTTCGGGTGCTAACCCGGATTGTATCCAAAAAACA
>VUQJ01041178.1:0-12471 GCA_015108635.1 Andinoacara biseriatus | reverse complement strand
GAATGTTTGGCATATATGCATAGTTAACCACCTGTGAAAAAAAGGTGAGCAGATTTTATTCTTTCTATGAACTCTTGAACTTTTGAACTCTGAACTATGAACTAGGGGATGATTTGCACAAAACAAGGTGACAAGGTGCTAACATAAAAGCCACCCATCGTCCAAGAGCATGCGTGCATCTGGATTCCCTGAATCTCTCTGTGTGGTCGTTCTTCACTGTGTGTATGGCTGTGTGTGCGTGCGCGTGTGTGTGTGGTTAATTGTTAGGGTTTACATCATTGGAGTTGGTCCACTATAGCCTTACTGTATTACCATCAGAGATTGCCGGCAGTGGCTGTGTCACATAAACATGCACATACACACACACACACTCACAAAACACATGCACACAAACATAAAAATGCACACATTCATTAAGCTTCATTTCAAAACTAAATATCATCGTCCGGCACTCTTGTTTTGTACTATGTGATGTCTTCATAAAGTGGACTGCTCTGCTCCAGAGCAACAGACAGATTGAGATTACCAAGTTATTGATGAACACAGTCACATTTTATATTCTAAGACAACCACAGCTCACCTTGCAACTGTGTAGGTACGGCTTATACAGTATCACTGTTTTGTACACCCATTCCCAGATGGCATTTGTGCTCTTTACCCTCCACTCTGTCTGGCAGCACTCCTTTTTCCTTTTTCAGACCTTCAGTTTCTGAGTTTTGGATATGCTATATGAGGTGATCCAGTGAGGAACAAACGACACAAAGGAAAAATGTGCCAAAAAGTAAATGAACTTTTAACTGTATATTTGTCTTTGCTTTAGGACTATCTTAGGTACAGCACTCTAAAGCTGTTAGATAATATGATAATATGGTGCCATCTCCTGGAAATCTTGAGAACAGATGTTTGTTAGATCCTCCTGTATTTTCCTTCAGTTGGAAGTACAGTCATTGCTTTTATTTTTTTTTGAAAAAAATTTATATATATATATATAGTCTGCTCATATTAAATCTCTTATTAAATTATGAATTGAAATTAAATTTGGAGACAACTGCTTGATTTACTGTGTTGAAGGGTGAATATATGCAGTCTGAAGTTTGACATTATGCTAAATACCTGGTTGGACTGTTGTCTAAGATTACCACAAGTCCAGATTTAAAAAAACAAGCAAAGTGTAACAGATGTACACATCAATTGGTCAAATAAGGTCTGTGAAGGGTTATCTTAGTCTTATTTTGTAATCAACAAAGCACAATCTACATAGCGTAGGGGCAGCAGTGTGACCTTTTTAAAAAAAAAAACCACTGAAACCAGTGATCTTATCATCAAAAGGGTTTTTTTTTCCTTTCTTTCATTGTCAGTTTTCTCCTTGTTTGCACTGTGAAGTTTAGATTGGTGGATGTATCACTGCAACGCCTCAGTCTTGTCTCACAGGTGAAATGTCCCCTTATCAGCATCAAATGACCAGGCAACTCATCAGTAACTATTCTCCCTTTGCACACTTCAAAGTCCCTCTACCTTCTAATACACAAAATCCCATGTTAAAATATGGGTTAACCAGAAGCTACCTAGTATTCCTCATGCAAACAGAGTAAGGGCGATAGTAAAAGTTGAGGCAAGATCTGAGATGTTGCCCAGGATATCTACACCACAGAGATATATGTTTGTTATATTATGTAATAAATTTATAATTAAAACATGAGGTGGCTTGTGTGCTTGTTTCTCCATCAATCTTCACTGATTTATTGAATGTGAATGCCACACAAAGTGGTAAATATACTGTTATGCCCATAAGTATTTGGCACAATTATGGGAATTTTACCTTTGCACACCACCACAGTGGATTTTAAACAATAAAGATGTGAGTGAAGTGCACACTTTGACCTTTAATTTTAAGGAGTTTTTACAGAATTACAGACATTTTTTTTAAACATAGTTCCCCATTTTTAGACGCTCAGAAGTAATTCGATGACTGACGGGCAGTTTCATGGCCAGGTGAGGCCAAGAATTTCACTTGTGTTTGTTAGATTCTCACTAGATTTTCCAATATGAAGTCCAAGGAGATGTCAGTGCAACTGAAGAAGCCGGTCATTAGGCTGGAAAAAAACAAAAGCATCTGACAGTAGCAAAAACTTGGAGTGGTCAAGTCAACAATTTGGTACACTCCTAAAAAAAATGAATGCACTGACCAGCTCAGTGACCTAAAAGACCACAGAAGACAATTAAAATGGATAAATTCAGAATTCTTTCATTGGTGGGAAAAGCCAACATCCAACCAAGTCATGAACATTCCTGAGGAAGTAAGCTTATCATCCCTATGATTGAGAGATGCATTATGAGTGGAAATATCGTTTACAGCAAGGTGCAAAACCACTCATTGCAACAAGAAGGCCAGACTTTGCTATAAAACATCTAAAAAAAAGCCTGCCAATTTCTGGGAAAAAAATAATTTTTTGAACAGATATAACTGATTGTCTTTTGTCCTCTCTCTCTCCCCTCAGCCCCACCCGGTCGCGGAAGATGACTGCCCCTCCCTGAGCATGGGTCTGCCAAAGGTTTCTTCCTGTTGACTGATTTAAAATCCACTGTGGTGGCAAATATGCAATGTGTGTCATTGTCCAAATACTTATGAACCTAACTTTAAATAGATAATAATATTTCTTTCGCAGAGAAATTACCAGATTGAATATAATGCAAGTTGTATCTACAGTACTTACATAACTGGCTAAGTTAATTATTTAGTGCTCTGTCCCTATTGCTGCATTACAGAAAGATGGAAAAAGACATGATATAGATTTGGTTACATGGTACATTAAGTTTTCATTTATTTAAGAGATAAAAAACAGAATTTAAATCATAAAATGAATGCTGCTAAAGCAGCCGACAGATGCAGCCCCCCGCTGGCACGGCACACAACACTACACACAAACACTGAAAACAGCAGCAAATACAGTTTATAATCACACGTTCTCTTTGCTGTGCGAGTTACTTTTGAATGCTTCACAAAGTAATTTTGCCACACTTAAGCATACATTCATTTTCTACCACAAGAAGAGTAGATATTGTTCAAAGTATGGATGACAGCAGCTAAATGAGCTCTGTAAACAACAAAAATCCTATTCATTCCATCACATTTATTTCCCTGTTACTGTCACTAGACAGATGGAGGGCAGTAATTTAAAACACATCTAAATGACTGTGTGCCATCGTCCAATCAATTAAAAAGCAGACCACCAAAATTACAATTAAGTGTTCCTGCTGATGGTGTCACTCACGGAGAATCAGCTCTCTGACACTGGGTAGAAGCAGCATAAATTATCCTTTAGAGGTCACCACAAATCATTTAAACCAACTCGGGACTCTCTTCTTTCAGTCCGTCCTCTTCCGCTTCTGAATTATCTTTCTGCTCAAGGTCAAAATTCTGTAAGAAAAGAGGGAATGAAGGATACAAATACTAATCAATATTTGGAAAGTCAAAAGTGCTTGATATAATTAATTTCCATGACAGAAAGTCTGTCAGTAAATTAATTTTCCATGTTTTGTTTTAGGTTTTTTTTTGTTTGTTTTTTTAATTAAGCTATCAAGCATTTATTGAGCAGCAACCTCTGGGGCTGAAAAATGAAGCCACATAAGGCTGGCTTTACAAAGACTCCCATGTTAAAATGCGGACATAAACACATTTAAATAAATCTATATTGATTTTGTTACAGCTTACAAATTAGGGCCACTTTAAACGACACAAGCGAACACAAGCAGGTGTAGTCAGCAGCTGACCACTAGGCTTCACCTAATTTTAATGCAATAATCTGACAACTGACATGGCTTTTTGTATAAATGTAAGAATTCTGATCTTCCAGTTTTGGCCAGTGAAACAAGGATTTAATTTGTATATTGCTTAGCACTATTTAGCAGCAGGGGTTAAAGTGGGCTGGATAAATCCTGAATTGCATTCCAGCACCTTCATTAAATGATTAATTCAATCTTATAGGAAGAATAACAGCTACATAATAACATCGAGTGAGTTAATTTCTCATGTGCTGCAGCCTGGAGGAGCTTCCAGCCAACAGCATGGAGTAATAAGAAAAGAATGGCACCCATGGTCTTGCTTACACTCTAAACACAACTCTTTTTCCTTCTCATTCCTGTGGTGCGTTCAGAACAGGAGAGAACAATAACAGTGACCTTTTTTTTTTGAAAGTGGGATTTCAAATGCAACGTTTCATACAGCTCAACAAACATCACCAAACAAACTGTTTTTGTACAGGTTTGTATCATAGTGTGTCTTGTTAAATGTACACCTGCTGTATTTCCAGGAAGAGCAAACTACAGGATAGGAGAGGAAGATGAAAGAGTATTTTCAAAGGTAAGCACTGCTCAGCAAGTGACATTTAATGAACTGAAAAATGAAGATAATCTTTACTTTTCAAGGTTTTTTAATCGTATTTTTTTTTTTTCATGTGTTACTGAAGTTATGTTTTTTCATATTGTGAAATTTGTCTTGCAAGACAAATAACTATACACTGGTATAGTTTACAATGATGCACTAAGTTGGACAGGTGCAGAGCAGACCGTGGTGTTATGGTCAGTGTTACATTACATCACAGATATCAGCAGACATTAATTTAAATTTAAGATGATCATGCTGATTAGATTCACTCACTAAGTTCTACCTTTTATATTAACTTTATATTATCAAGGGGCTGGAAATCAGACATTAGAGCTCAAGCCATATCTGCTTATTAGTTGTTGAATTCAGTTGACTAAATCCAAGAGCAGTGAATCTCTGAGCAGCAGCAGCAGGGGTCAGCTGCCCACAGCCTATACACAAAGAAAAGTCTACTGGAGCTCACAGTACAAATTACTGTGATTTATTTTGTAAGTGATTCTTTTCCCCAATCTTAGGGTTCCCCCACCCGCCAAATCCTACTTTAACACCTGATTAGCAAGTACCTGTGAAAACCAAGCTTGCTAACATTTTCTAATAACTTAGCACTCCCATCCTTTCAAGTAAATATGGTAAAAACAAGACAGCAGCCAAAATGCTAAAAAGACTTAAAGTTCTGTATATATATATACACACACACACACACACACACACACATATATATATATATATATATATATACACACACATATATAGTTCATCACTACTCTTAATTCAAATAATGCAAGTTTTGAGCCAGTATGTCCAATAATGACACAAAAACAACAAATGCTGCTTATAAACTGATTATAATTCCTACACCAAGTGCAGCACAATCACATATTTCATTCTTTGAAGTTAACGGTCTGTGTACAGATATTTAGGACAAGTTAGTGTACCTCTAATTCTTGCATCACTTCATCCATGAAGTCACTGGGGTTTTCCTTGTACTCCACTGCTATCTTGATCATGTCTCTGAACATCTAATGAGACAGAGACACACAGTCACAACCATCAGTAGCACTTCAGGTGGGATTGACATTTTATAAAGATTACACTGAATGAAGTTGATACTTGGTTTATAAAATGAACACTCTTGTCAAATTCCAGAAACACGCTCAGACCTTAACTACATTGGTTCCATCAGCCGCTGATACAAAGTAAAACGGGAGTCCTTGCTTCTTCCCGAAGCTGAAGCTTCTCTGCGTGACCTTCATGTCAGCTGCAGAAAAACAATCACATTTGTAAACCTACAGACAATTTATGCTCGACAAACAATAATAAAAAAAAATTACTGTAAACAAAAGAAGTCACGCCACACATCCAATTTAACTTTAGCATTGCATACAATCATAAAAACTACACACTGACTTTAATGTGCAGACTCACCATCAATTTTGTTGGCAACCACACAGCAGGGTATCTCTGGTCTGTACTCTCTTAGTTCCTTATACCAGTTGGCTAAATTCTTGTATGTGATCTTCCTTTGAACATCAAAAACCTAAGCAAAATAAGAAAGATTTAGCAAAGATTTCACCTTTGTTGCTGGTTAAATTTTTCTGCCAACTTTTAATATGCAATTTTCGGTCCATGCACATTTGTGGCAGGAAACGAAAGGAAAGAATAAACGCGTTCTTACCATGATGCATGCATGTGCTTTGTGGTAATATGAAGGATGCATATTTTGAAACCTCTCCTGACCAGCAGTGTCCCAGAAATCTGTAGTTTAAAAAAAAATATGGGGATTCAGGATTTACAGATTATTTTTAACTTGTTACATCTGCTCTATGTTTGTAACCAGCAAATGTGGTCACAGCAGATGCACAGTACTTACCAACTGCTATGGTCTTGTTTCCTACAGTGGCAGTGTGCTTGTAGAGAGTCAAGGCATAGGTTGACAACTGCTGGGGACGACTGCATGAGGAGTTAAGGATCTTAACAATATGCACCTTGTTTCCCTGCATCTTAAGGTTAAGACAATCTTTGTCCATCTTTGTGATTTCCCTCTTTGATCTGAGCACACCTGTCTGAATTTAAAAATATGTGGAGGAAGTGGCTGTAACTCAGGATGTATAATACAAGCTCTAAAACTGAGTGATACAAACTCAATTTATAAACTACTTCGTTTTCTTCCTTTGGCTGCTCCCTTTGGGGGTCACCACAGTGGATTGTCTACTTCTATCTCACCTATCCCTAGAATCCTCCTCTGTCACACCAACCCTCTGCATGTCCTCCTTCACTACATCCATGAACCTCCCCTTGGCATCTTCAGCTCTGCCACCTCCAGCTATGCCTCTCGTCTTTTTGTTAGTGCCACTTTCTCTAAACCATACATCATAGCAGATCTCGCTACCATCTTGTAAACCTCCCCTTTCACTCTTGCTGCTATCCTTCTGTCACAGCTTACCCCTGACACTTGTCTCCAACCACTCCACCCTGCCTGCACTTTCTCCTTCATCTCTCTTGTGCACTGTTCGTTGATTTGAATGCTTGATCCCAAGTATTTCATCTCATATAGCTTCTCTATCTCTGCTGTTTCCAGCTTCACTGTTATACCTGTTTCCCTCTCATTCACAACCATATTCTGTCTTCCTGCTAATGACTTTCATTCCTCTTCTCTCCAGACTATCTTCACCCTGCTCTCTACTCTCACTACAGATCAAGTCATCTGCAAACATCAGTCACCAGAGTTCTGCTTCACCTCATCTGTCAACCTGTCCATCACCACTGTAAGCAAGAAGGATCTACATATACATGTCCTGCACCACCCTCACATATTTCTTTGTCAATCCTGATTTGCTCGTGCATTACCACCATCCACTTTCTCTAGATCCATTTAACAGCTAAAGGATACTATTCGTCCATGAGAAACCTCTCCATCAGCCTTCGAGAGAAGAAGAAAAGTGTAAACACCACAGACAATGATAGGAAAGCTCAAATTCTGCTGAACGCTAACACTCACTTAGATTTACCAACAGCGCTGTCTCCCAAGCAGATGATTTTCACCTGTTCATCTGCATCGTATTTCTTCTGGTCCAGTTCAGGGACGCTGCCAGCGTCGACAGCCATATTTCTCTACTTTCCCGTCACCTTTCGAGTGCTGTTATAAATCCCTGAAAAAGATGCGCTCCTACAGGGGATCAGATTGACGGCTATTGCCCAGGGAGTATTATTAGCTAGCTTGCCATCAGCTGAGATTCGCTTACTTCGTTTACTTCACTTATTTCGTCTGTTAGTCTGGGTTTGCGTCAGCGAACAGATGCTCACATAAACTGGCAACAAAAGCCTGTCATTGATTACATTCTCTTTCTAAAGGTGCACAGCTCACGTCTCAAGACAGAAAGGAGCGACCGCTAGCCGCAAGTAAGCTAACAGAACTAGCGTAGGTTGCAGTTGTTAGGTCCGGTTAAATATTGCTAACTGTGGCCTGAATATAATTCTTTCACACCATATGTAAAGATAAACGCTTTTTTCCACTTATCTTGGTTTACAGGTAGCTCAAGAGTGTAAATGCTTGACGTATCCGACGACTTTCGTTTCTATGCAACGGGGACGCCTGCAGGACCACTTCATCTTGTATCTGGCTGTCTTTACAGTCGCCTGTCTAAAATCCTCAACCATTCTGGTAGATTGAGTTACTATAATTTGTAGTTTCTGCACATCAAACCAGGGCGCTTGTCGAAAGAGAAACGATTCACTCTCTGGCAAATCTAAGGTCTTACACAGTAAAAGGTCCTAAAATTAGATTAAAAAAAATTAATAAAACAACCTGAGATGAACAATTTGTCAAAACCTAAGTACACCTCTTGATTCTGTAGCTTCTAGCCAGCTTTAGGAGCAATATTTTAAACTAATCCATGACCCAGTTTTGGCCATGCTTAAGATGTTGGACAGATGGCCTCACATATGACTCTAGAATACTTTTTTTTCTTTCACATAGGCTGTATCTACAGATATGAGAACTTAATGGCTAATTTGTGTGGCTAATTTAAGAAGGGGAAGATCATTGATCCTGTAGTTTATATGTACTATACAGCCAAGTATGAAAATTGGATATGCATTAAAGTGTTGTTTTGCAAAATACCAGATGACTCACTGAGGCATTGGGATTGCAGAGGTTCTGCCATAAAAACTCTGCAGGAGGCTAAAATTCATTACCTGGAAATTCTCAAACTCCAGGTGGTACCTAAATTTAACTCTAGAGGAGAATTATGTAATAGCAAAGGTGGTAGAAATATAACTTTCTGAGTTAAAAACATACCAAAACTTAAAAATATTATTCTGGGAAAAAGTCATCTTTTGTAAAGCATTTTGTGATTTGACTGATGACTCTTTACGGCAGTTTTTATGCCATGTCCCCACTGAAATTAAAGCTAATTTGGATAACGCTTCAAAATAAATGCCCAAAATAAGTGCCCAGATGTATTTTGTGCTAAGCTGCAAGATTTGCTTCTTGTAGGACTTTGATGGTACACATCTGCTCGCTGTTTTGGTGCATGCAGTTAGGTTGTGTTCACTGGGAGTTTGTGACTGGTGCAACAAAGTTCTTGATATAATAATGTGTTTATCCTCTTTACATAGATGTTTTTTTTCTGTGTGTGTGTGTGTGAGTGCCACTGGCCTATCTCTGCAGACACAGATGTATCAATCAATCAATTAATCCAATGTTGTTCTCCAAGCTCAGGTCCTCTACCAGAGGCCTGGGAGCTTGAGGGTCCCAGGACTGCACTCTTCTGGACAGAGATCTCGGATGCCATTTTTGGAATCTACTGGAGCCATTCTCCCAGTTTGGGGGATCACTATCCAGAATGTTCCGATTACCAGAGGAACCACAGTTACCTTCACCTTCCACATCCTCTCTAGCTCTTCTCTCAGCCCTTAGTATTTATCGAGCTTCTTGTGTTTCTTCCTCTTGATATTGCCATAACTTGGTATTAAAACATATATCACTATGGCTTTCTTCCTCTGCTTCTCCACCGCTACTATGTCATAACATATAAAAATAAAACTCACCTAATTTTTTTAGATATGTATTTCAAATTCTTTCCTTCGTTGTATTTAATTGACCTCAAATACTGACGAATGGAAAAGTACCAATTAAAAAATAGCCTAAACCTTTGGGAATAAAATACAACCTCAATTTTGAGCTGCGCATTTTGTATTTTATGCTTTATTCAAAAACTCCTGTGGTTATTGTAATGTTCTTGTCTTATCTATAATAAAAAGATCTTAAACATTCTTGGGCTAGGTTTAGCTAGCCATTTATTAACAGACTCAGACTCCATACTTAACATGAACTGCCCTCTTAATTCTCCACTCTACTTCTACCAACTTCTCCTACGTGGTCTCTTGTCCAACACTGACACCTGCTGGTGACACCTTAGTTAACACTTATCATTATATCCCCCTTTTATCAAACAGGAAATTACCTCAGTGTCACAGCAGTTATTCTTCAGTCCTATAGTCTTCACTAACACTTACACTTTGAACAGAATGCAACAACATACATTTTTTTCAGTAATTAACTTTCTTTATGTCGTGTAACTCAGTGTATGCATATGGCTTATAAGACATATTCAAGCTAGGTACTTCAAACATTTCACCAAGCAAACTATCATTGGTCTTGCCAATTAAGCCTCAGACACTAAATTACACTATGACTCTTTAACTTCCCATAACTGTAACCCTTAAGAACACATTTTAACATATTGAAGTCAGCAACACATTAACGCTTTCCTTACACAGTTACCGATACATCACTGACATTTGTGCTGGTTCTGATTTGTTTTAATGAAAGAAAGTTATGACAAAATTGTCTTGCAAATAGTGCTGCAGGGGGAAATGACTGAATCTGACTAATTTTCTCTTTTTTTTTTTACTAAGAATAAATGGTGAACCTCTGCTTGATGGGTGCACTTACTGCAGGGTGACGGAGGATGATATTGAAGCCAGCTTTGACAGCATCCTTGAGAAATGTTTTGGTCTGGCCCTGGGTCATGAACAGAAGCGGTCCGATGAGTCAGACAGACTCCGTACTTTATTTTCAGCCGAGATCGCAAAGAACGTTAACTCAAAACTGCGTGATATTACAGGGTCTGCTTCTCTGCAATCAGATGAATCCATATCACCATCAAACTTAAAAGAAATGGCTGATCATGTAGTCAAAATTGTGATCAAATGCACAAACACCCAGCTTTCTCTTGAAGCCACTGAAGTTAGAAAGTCTGAGCAGGACAGTGCAAAAACCTATACAATTCCCTCTTCAACAAGAAGTACTGATTCCTTGCAGTGTCTGTCTGCACCACCACCTGCAGATCTTCCTACAGGTTCAGATGACGAGCTCTTTCTCACCGTGTGTCTCACAAAGTTAGTCATTCACATTGCTAACAAAACCCAAACAGCAGCCACAAACATAGATTTTCATCAGATAGTGACTCAAGTGAAAGAGAGGCTTGTGGATAAACAGAGTTACACTGTGCTACAAAACAGTAAAAATTTGCACATCACTATCTACAAAGAACTATGTCGCAAATATAGATCCAAATATGCGCTTCTGGCTATGATGGCATATAATGATGTCCACTTTGTGGCAAGCACAGCTTGAAAAACTGACAGGGGAAAAAAAGCTCTAAGAACATGTGGAGAATTTTCAGAAGGAACAACAAGGTTTTAAGTGTCTGTGCAAATCCAGTGGAGTCTCACAGTGAAGAAATGTCTGAACTTAACCAAAAGAACTTGTGCTAGCTTGAGAAAGTAGGGTTGAGTCCTGCTCTAGTTGGTAAAGTTATTCATTTTTAAAAGACCTACAAAGAGAAATCAGCCCCAACCCTTCACAGCAGAGGGCCGCCCCTCCCTGAGCCTGGTTCTGCTGGAGGTTTCCTCCTGTCAAAAGGGGGTTTTTCCTCCCCACTGTTGCCAAGTGCCAAGTGGGGGTCGTTTTGACTGTTGCGCTTTCTCTGTAATAATAGTATGGTCTCTATTTTACAATATAAAATACCTTTAGGCGATTGTTTCTTGGGATTTGGCGCTATATAAATTCAATTCAATTCAGTTGAATTCAGTAGTGCCTGCTCATGGGAGCTGTCAGGGTTTTTATATTGTAATTGTAGATTTTTCTCTAAAACAATCTACTTTAATTAACTGACATATAATTCGTCTCTTATTTGGAAAATAAAACTTATCAGAAAATGAAACAAATGTAAAGCCAGGGTGTAGGGGCATTATGATTCCCCTTCAAAGCCAGGGTGTATGGACATTTTGATTCAACTTCAAACATTGAAAATGAATGGGGAAGGACATCAAAGGCTTGCCCGATTCATTTTGAGTTGGCAGTATATAGAGGTATAGTGGTTCAAAGCATTTTTTGGCATTTCAGCTCCCATCTTTCATCTTGCAGCTGGAATGGGGCATAGATCAAAAGGTGTAGGGGCATTCTGATTCCACTTCAAACATTGAAAATGAATGAGGAAAGAGATCAAAGGGTGTAGGGGCATTCTGACTCCAATTCAAAGCCAGGGTGTAGGGGCTATGCCACCTACCGCAACCTACAGTAACCACAGCAACCTACAGTAACCACAGCAACCTACAATAACCACAGTAACCTACAGTAACCACAGCAACCTACAGTAACCACAGCAACCTACCGCAACCCACAGCAACCTACAGCAACCACAGCAACCTACAGTAACTACAGCAACCTACCGCAACCTACCGCAACCTACAATAACCACAGCATCCTACAGTAACCACAGCAACCTACAGTAACCACAGCAACCTACAATAACCACAGTAACCTACAGTAACCACAGCAACCTACAGTAACCACAGCAACCTACAGTAACCACAGCAACCTACAATAACCACAGTAACCTACAGTAACCACAGCAACCTACAGTAACCACAGCAACCTACCGCAACCCACAGCAACCTACAGCAACCACAGCAACCTACAGTAACTACAGCAACCTACAATAACCACAGTAACCTACAGTAACCACAGCAGCCTACAGTAACCACAGCAACCTACCGCACCTACAGCAGCCTGCAGTAAC
>VUQJ01041158.1:0-10129 GCA_015108635.1 Andinoacara biseriatus | reverse complement strand
ATGAATAAATTGCAGTCTATTAGATAAGTAAGATTCAAACCATGCAGTGCAGTACCTTTAATACCTACGACATGCTCTAATCTCTGTAATAAAATGTTATGGTCAACAGTATCAAAGCTGCACTGAGGTCCAACAGGACAAGCACAGAGATGAGTCCACTATCAGAGGCTCTAAGAAGATCATTTGTAACCTTCACTAATGCTGTTTCTGTGCTGTGATGAATTCTGAAACCTGATTGAAACTCTTCAAATAAACCGTTCCTCTGCAGATGATCAGTTAGCTGTTTTACAACTACTCTTTCAAGGATTTTGGAGAGAAAAGGAAGATTGGAGATTGGCCTATAATTAGCTAAGACAGCTGGGTCAGTGATGGCTTTTTAAGTAATGGTTTAATTACAGCCACCTTGAAGTCCTGTGGCATGTAGCCAATTAATAAATATAGATTGATCATATTTAAGATTGAAGCATTAAATAATGGAAGGACTTCTTCGAGCAGTTTTGTAGGAATGGGTTCTAATAGACACATTAATGGCTTGGAGGAAGAAACTACTGAAGTTAACTCTGAAAGATCAATTGGAGGAAAAGAATCTAAATAAATATAGCAGTATTGAAAGTAGCTGTACACAGTTGTATGTGGGATGGTTATGAATAATTTTATTTCTAATGGTTAAAATTTTGTGAAGAAATTCGTGAAGCCATTACTAGTTAATATTAAAGGAATACTCGGCTCTGCAGAACTCTGACTCTTTGTCAGCCTGGCTACAGTACTGAAAAAAAACCTGGGCTTGTTCTTCTTTTCGTCAATCAGTGATCAATATTGAGCTGTCTGGACAGCTTTTTTTTATAGAGCAACAAACTTTTTTCCAGGCGAAATGAAGAAATTCGTGAGACGGCATTTCCTCTGCAGCAGGGATCCTCAAATCCAGGCCTCGAGCTCCGGTGTCCTGCAGGTTTTAGATGTGTTCCTGATCCAACACACCTGAATCAAATGGAGTCAAGTCCTGCTAATGACTTTTATATTTGACTCGGGTGTGTTGAAGCAGAGACACATCTAAAACCTGCAGGACACCGGAGCTCGAGGCCTGGATTTGCTCTACAGTTTATGGGTTATCTGCTTTAAACTGTGCATTTGTGAATTTTACCAGGAATTCAGGCACCATTGGCGTTTTATAACTATAAACCCATTTTTTCTAGCATAACCTGTATTAAGTGTAATTGGATTCAACTTGAATATTTGCCTAATTTCAATAAATCCATTTTGTAATCTCTTCTTTTTTTTTTTTCAGAACAGATTTCTGTGTTCATAAAGATGAGCCATGTGATACTGTGGGTGAGTACTCACTCACTGACTCACTCACTGACTCACTCACTGACTCACTCACTCACTGACTCACTCACTCACTCACTCACTGACTCACTCACTCACTCAGAATACTATATGGAAATCCTTCATTACACAACAGTACACTGCACAGTTTGCAAGTCTTTGGAATTTGTATTTTGGTCACAAGGTTAACAGTTACTGTGTATCAACCAGGACTTTTCTCTTGGATATTACATTAAATAAAACAGTATACTTGTAAATGTCCGAGAATATCTGGTTGTCTCCTTCTTCTTAGCACAAACAAATAGAGGGTTTGTAGCAGAGCAAAATTAGTTTCCTTTTCTCCACTTTGCATGAAAATCATCTTTCAAGAACAAGGGTGATGTGCAGAGCTGTAGTAATTACAGAGGGATAAAGCTGATGAGCCGTACCGTGCAGCTTTGGGAAACAGCTGAAGAACTTAAGTGAAGAAGACAGGTCACGATCAGCAAGCAGCAGCATGGCTTCATACCAGCACAG
The DNA here is from genome assembly GCA_015108635.1 of Andinoacara biseriatus. Lineage (NCBI taxonomy): Eukaryota > Metazoa > Chordata > Actinopteri > Cichliformes > Cichlidae > Andinoacara > Andinoacara biseriatus. The sequence goes on along the minus strand of VUQJ01041158.1, from coordinate 8,287 downwards.
AGAACTGCAGATGTTCTACAGAAGGTCAGAAAGAGTTGCATTGTGTTTTTACGGATCTAGAGAAAGCATATGATAGGGTGCTCGGGAACAGGAAACATGTTTCTTCATTTTGCAGACACAGAACCTCATACGCAGTTTGACTTTTGGGCCCAGAAACACTGCATGAAATTATTCACAAGTAGGCACAGAAACACAACATGAAACCTAATTATTTTTCAGCTTTGTAACACTATACGATTTATTACTTGCTGGCTCAGAAATACACCATGAAATGTCTTTGTTGGCTGCCTAAAAAAAAACATGAAAAGTGTCGGCCGCGGCCCACCAGCACTGCAGGGGGCCGCGATAATGACAGAAATTCAGTTTGAAATTACTCACAAGTAGGCATAGTTCACTTTTTATATGAATGTATTTACTTAAATAAACAAGTGAATTAAAACTGGTAGTGGGAGGCTAGACCTATAATACCCTGCCAGACCATATCTTTACGTTTATACATGTAGTGTCATTTTGTGGAATATTTCAACTTATCATACATCTATGGAATCTACATAACCCCAGTTTTAAGAATATGTATGAAAGAAATCCAAAGTAACTACAGAAAGTAGCTAAAAACATGCACTAACTCACAAAGAAATTGAAAATTGTTTTTTTATGGACGTCTGTTGAAACTGACTGGAAACGTAGATGCAAGTTAGAGGACTTTCAAACAGCATTTCCAGATATACATGGCGGCAGTTGGAGTTGATCGACGAGCAGAGGACAGAAAAATCTCCATGCTGCTCACCGTCGCCGTCGCCCAGAAGCAATAGAAGATTTCAACACTTTGAAATCAGGTTTTTCAAGGCACTGACAGAGAAGCCTAGAAAATTTACAGAAAAAGTCACATTCCTGAAGGCTTATAATAATCAGCCAACACAAACAAAAGGTGGATGCAGACTCATGAACATGAGTCACTTTTAGGAGACAAAGCTTCTGAAGACCTACGTCTGGTAAAGAGGGTCTATCAGAAAAACACTGACAACATGAAAATAGTCAAAGCAAAAGACTGGGACAGCACCAGTGTGAAGGGACCACAGGCATGGTGGTTTACTTGTGTGTTCAAAGGACGTGGGATATTATCTTACACTTAAAAAAAATTCAGCTGAAGGATGATGCCAAGCCTGTAGTGCATGCCCCAAGGAGAGTGCCTGCACCACTCAGACCGGAGGAACCCGCAGACTGGATCAACTCTGTCACATGTGTTGAGAAGGTTCCATCAGAGTCTGCCTTGATCCTAACAATCTAAATGAAAACACTGAAAAAGCAATATCAGATTCCAAAATGAGAAGAGATAATGAATAAATGGCAGGTTTTTTTTGGTTTTTTTTAGCAAGCTAGATGCTTCACACAGGTTCTGGCAGCTGAGGCTGGACCCAGAAAGCAGCAAATACACAACCTTTAACACACCATTTGGACATTTCTGTTTCCTGAGGCTGCATTTGGCATTAAATCAGCCTCAGAGGTCTTCCACAGAACAATGGAGTACATAATAGAGGGTCTCAAAGGCACCAGAATCAATATACCTGACTTGGTTGTCTGGGGGAACAACACAGCAACAACATGATGAAAGACTGGAGAAACTCTTAGAGAAGCAAAAAGAATGGACTAAAACTAAACAGGGAAAAGTGTCTCTTTGGTGTCACAGAAATGGTTTTCTTGATAGACATGATCACACATGACAGGGGTGGAACCTGATCAGTCAAAAGTACAAGCCATATTACACGTAAACATGGTGACGGCTGCTCTCCCAGCATCAGATGTCAGGTTGCAGCGGATGGTGCAGGATACAGCAAAAGAAGCACTGCTGCAGAAGGTGATCCACCATTTCCAGAATGGATGGTCAGCAGGAATCTGCCCAGGGTCGTAACCTGTGCATGCAGATTTGTGTAAGGCTAATGGTCTGCTTCTGAAACCAAATAGGATTATCATTCCACAATCTATGCGTCAAGACATGCTTCAGCGCATCCATGAGGGACATCTTGGCATGGAGAAATGCAAAAGGAGAGCGGGAGAAGCAGTTTATTAGCCGGGCATCAACAGAGACACAGAGGAGATGGTACAGAAAGGTGAAACGTGTCTCAAACATCACTACAAACAAACAAAGAAGAAGATTCTTATAACAGATCGTTGCACCATGGCTAAAAGTAGGTACTTATTTGTTTCTTCTCCATGGCAAAGACTATCTTCTGGTGACTGACTGTTATTCTAACTGTCCTGAAGTTGCACAGTTTTCCTGTACATTAGCACAGTCTGTCATCACACACGAAAGGGTTTTTTCTCTAGACATGGAATTCCACAATGTGTAGTCAGTGATAATGGTCCAAAATATGACTGTAGTGAATTTTGTGAATTTGCAAACGTGTCCACAGGCTAATGGACAGGCAGAAAACGGGGTCCAAATTGTAAAGAGACTGCTAAAAAGGGCAAGAGCGAAGAAAGCTGACTCTTACCTGGCTTTGTTGAGCTATAGGGCTTCTTCTCTGGAGTGTGGAGCGTCTCCTGCTGAGTTTATGTGTCGCAAGCTGCTCACCGCACTTCCACACATTACAACACTCAGTGACTACAAATACAAGAAGCTGACTGACAAAAGGACGAGGCTCAAGTAAAGACAAAGCAGCAAGGAATCTGAATCCTCTGCAGGAAAAGGATGTTGTGTGGATTGAAGGCTCTGAGCTGTGGGACAGAAACGCAGCTGTATTCCCCAGTGAAGTAGGAACCAGGCCAACTGATTTTGGGCAGCACCAGCAAACTGTATATCTTAATTGTGAAGCATAATAATACTCCTTACTCTACCATGCTCTTTGTGAGCTTAAGTTTCAGTTTTATCCTCGGTCAAGCTCCAGACAAGACAAACTATGACATTAATTTGTCCCGAGCATTAAATTGTGTATCTGTATCTGTTATCGTGATGGGTAGAGTGATGAAAAATCTTGGCAGCAGATTCGTCCTCACTGTCTCTATTCTTGCATTTAAATGTAGTTAACAGTGTCCAGCATAACATGTCTTTCTTGTTGAATTAACAATATTGCTGAGATTTTGGTTAAAAAAGGTCATTCAGATGTTCACCAAGGTATTTTAACTTTTTTTGCTTCCCACTTAAGTTTAAAGTTCTGTCTTATCAATTTGCTAGGGGAATAATTGATGTTCAGGACCTGTGTTCTGTTCGTACTCTTTCAGGGTTGACATTAGTTTTGGGAGTGTAACATCTGGGTTCTGGAGATAAGTGATGACATCATCTACAAAGAGTCCAGTGACGTGATCAGCTCTTTGCCTAATAGCTTGAGCCAAAAGCTCTACAAATAATGCAAAAAAAGTGACAGGCTTAGGCAAAAAAGTCCCTCTGTACTGTTGAAAACTGTTAGTTAGGCGCCCAGTCCTTTTTATTTTGGCCATTGGGCTACTCTACCAAGACTGTATGCATCCAAAGAATTTGTCCTTAAAGCCCAGGCGGTACAGGTACTCTGTATAAAAAGGGCCAGTTGACTTTCTCAGCATCGAGGCTGAGCAGTGCCACATTTAGCTGTCGCTTTTTGGCCTGATCTATAACATGGCTTTATGGCTTTTCATGAATCCTGTTTGATCCTCATAGATTAAATCTGAGAGAAATTTTCCATTATTTTAGAGATTATGGAGGTGAACAACTCTTCAGTATTGAAATTGGGTGGTACAATTTACAATATTCTGTACTTTTCCCTTCCTTGGGGAAGACAGAAGTCATTTTCTCTGTCCATGAGAGGGAATCTCTGCTCTCCCTTGAAAATGTTGGACCCATTGCTGCTGGGGCACATGTTTGTTTTCACATTTCCATTTGCATTGTCGAGTTCTTTTCTAGTAATAAGGGCAGTAAATTCATCATTTTGAATTGTTCTTTAGGAGGGCACTGTATTATGTATTAGTACTGTATTATGTCATTTTCAGCCACCGATGTAGGGCACACACATAATGCTTAATTAACTAATCTTCAAAAATGTTATGAATTTGCTTTTAAAAATAGGTTAGGCTTTTCCTTACAGGGTTGATAATTGATTGCTTTACTTGATGCTCGGGTGGCATATTTATTTCATTTTATTATTTTTGGAAAATAATAAAATGTCCTCCCACCAGGAGGGCCTCCTCCTGGGGGTTGGGGTCCTGAACTACCCTTTGCAGTTGGTAGGGTGGATGCTGGTTGCGCGGCAGTGCTCCTGGATCCACCTATCCCCACCCTGTGGGGTATTGAGGTCTCAACTGAACCAGTTGCCCCCCCCTGGAAGGTAGTTCTCTACCTCCTGATCTTTAGTATCCCAACCTACCACCTCTGGTCCTTTGGGGCTCTTGCCCTTTGGCCCCTTCTGGGATTTTCCTGTTCCTTCTGCTGCTGTGGGAACATGTGGCCTTGGGTGTTCAGTGCTCTTGGGGTCTGCGGACAGTCCGAGTGTCCTGTCTGCCTCTGGCTCCTGGGAGGACTTGTCACAGATTTTCACCCTCATTATTAAGTATGTTTCATGACAAACACACTCATTTACACACACTCACTCACACAAAAAACAGACACAAGAAGGTCATATGTGTATTTGGTTTATGTTTTTTCTTCTTTCAGGTGTTTTTTTGTCTTTTGTATTTTTTGTTACAGTTAATGACCCATTGTGCGTTACTTGTGCTTTGACCCTTATTCTTATGTTTTCTCCTAATTTTCTCACTGTTTTCCTTCTCTTTTCTTTCATCTGTCAGCTCTGGTATTATTACATAATACATATATACAAATTAAAATAGTCTATAGAGTTCATAGAGCTTCTCTTGACAAATCAAATAAAGTCTACTATAGAGTCATATATGTACCATGTGCTAAATGTGGAGTACTAAGGTAGAGTTTAGATTGGGTGGGATGGTGGAAGGAGGGTAGGGGTATTTAAAGTCCAGTAGTGTTGGTTAAAGGTGAATAAGAATTTCCATGGTTTTTTTGCTCATAGGGTGAGCAAATCTTCAATTCAAGAATTACTTGAGAATGTGTTTTCATCATTGCAAGCTTTGCCTGCTTAAGATTTAGTGGCTCACTTTAATTTTCAATACTAAAATTTACATGCACCTGCCCAATTATTGCACACTTTCTGTAAATCCTATAAACTTAATTTCACTAGTCAAATATCACCGTGTTCATCTGCTATATGATATATTTAACTGAAATTGCTGTATTGAACAACCAATGATTTATAGAGGAAAACCATGAAAATTATCAGGGGTGCCTGAACTTTTGCATACCACTGTAAAATAGTAATGAGTAATGTCACAAACTAACCACCTTCTATTACTAGTTTTAATTTGCTCTTAATATAAACAAATACATTTACATACATATGTAACCATGCATACTTGTGAGTAATTTCAAAATGGATGTCTCTTATTAATGCTTCTTTGTGCTTTTCATATCCTGTAGTTTTTTATATGAGTATTTTTGTGCATATGTCACTGTGGATAGACATGGTCATGCTAGTTGGCGACAAGTAAACAGTAACCTATGACCGAAACATGTAACACAGATTACTGTGCTGCATTAAATCAATGGATACAAATTGCAGTTTTACTAATATACTGAACTGATAAACAGAAAAGCTGATCCACAAAAAGCTCTTTCAAGTAAAACACTGCTTGTTGCATATCTACACTGATTAAAGTCACTGAAGCTAGATATTCATGACAGATTTTGAGACAACTGGAAATATTACTGTATGTAATGGGCTAGGAACCCCTGGAACCATGCCAGTTGGTTTTATGCTTCTCCAGACCACCTTAATCATGTGGACCTGAATTCTGAGGCCTGGCTCACCTTATGCACCACTGAAATATGTGTTTGGCGCATTGGCAGATCAACCAACACTTTGTCTCCCTTTGCCTTTCTCTCATTCTGTCAGTTTTTCCCCCCAGAGATCATCTGGCTTTGATTGTCTTATACTCGTCAGTGATTTAATTTATGATTGTCTGGACTCAGATGACCCTGGCCTGGCTTTATGTGGAGAAGGAAGTCTGTGTATGTGTGTTTGTGTGCTGACACAGAGTTCTGTCTGGAACTTTGAACGCAGAGCACACCTGTGTCAGAAGACAATTATTGTTCTGTTTCTGCCAACAATGCAAACTCAAGCATTCGGTTTTTACATATGCCTGTTTCCTAGGACTTGATTCCACTCATTAATATTTTGAATCAATGTTTTGAAACTCAGACCTATTGTATTGTGTCCCAAATTATTTTGCACAAGCCATTTTTTCCTATAGTGAGCAAAATTAAAGATTTTTTTTTTGTTTTGAACAGTTATATTAAGATTATTGTGCTGTTACTGGAAAACAGTTTATAATGGCAAAAGGTTTTATATTATTTGAAAAAGAACCCTGAATATAGTATAGTTGTTCCAAATTATGATGAGTACAATTTAAAAAACACCAAGGATTAACTTCACTTTCCAGAGAGGCTTCCAATCCCGACCTGCCAAAGAAGCACTCTGCTTAGCTTGTCAATAGTTCTTAACTGCCTCGCAAGAACCCCCTACTGTGGGACTCCAAGAAAAAAGGCTTTAAGTATGACCCAAAGCAGTATGTGGTTGACCCACACCTGTGTATCATCTCTTACCCACTGTGACTTTAAAGTGGAGTCCACTGAGCCTCTCTATAATTGACTGCTTCTACAGTCCATGGTGTGCCTTTTGTTCAGTCCAGCTGTATCTAGACAGTATGCCCTAATATTCCATATCCATAAAACCATTTTCAGCAGTCTGGGGTTATGACAGCCAAGCTGAATTCAGCTGGAATTATACTGAGCCTTTGTTATGCTACACAACTACCAAGCACTTGCCGAATGCCTCTCCAATGCCAGTCTGTCAGAGTGGTTGAGATAATTTAATTCCTTGGAATTCTTCTCATTAATCACTCTTGGTCTAACCCCCTCACCTTGGCTCTGTAGGTAAATGGATGAATGTACAGTACCAGTCAAAAGTTTGGACATTTATATAAATGGGTGAGCGTGTCCAAACTTTGGAACTATATAAATTTGTCCAAATTAGTGTGTGAGTGTTTTATTTATTTGAATTCACATTAAAACAAAACAGAGAGCAGAGGACAGAAGCTGTAATGAAACAAGTCCACAAATTCAAACACCAGCTTCAGCGTAGCTCTGGCAGGTTAGCCCTTTCCCATAAGTTGATTCGAATGCTTCGTTGGTTGTCTGAATCTGTGTTTTTAAACTGTCATTGATAAACTCCATGGCACTGACTGTTCATTTGGTGTTAAGTATTAAAACACAATCATAACTGTTACTTGAAAAACTCACTGTCATCTCATTACTGTGTTACAGGTATTGCTTATCTAGGTGGTGTCTGCAGTGCCAAGAGGAAGTGTGTGTTAGCTGAGGACAATGGTCTCAATTTGGCTTTCACCATTGCTCATGAGTTGGGACACAAGTAGGTTGTGGGGAAGTTTTAAAAAAGTATATTTATGAATGCATTATACTGCTGCTGTTTTAAAAATGCTGTAAATAGACTGGTACCTATATAATGCCTTTTGACTAAATTTTGAGCACTCAAGAAGCTTTCTACTTCAAGTCTCATTCATCCAGTCTCACACACACATTATCTATATCTAAGCACTTTTACTTAACATTCTCACGTATGCTCACACTCCACGAATGCATCAGGGGCAACTCAATGTTTAGTATCTTGCCAAAGGATACTTTGACATCCTGGTCAGATGTCCGAACCACCTCAACTGGCTCTTTTCGATGTGGAGGAGCAGCAGCTCTACTTTGAGCCCCTCCTGAATGGCTGCACTCCTCACCCTATCTATTCAATTTAATTTTATTTGTATAGCGCCAAATCACAACAGTTGCCTCAAGACACTTTATAGTGTAGGTAAAGAACCTACAATAATTACAGAGGAAAATCAACAGTCAAAACGACCCCCTATGAGCAAGCATTTGGCGACAGTGGGAAAGAAGAACTCCCTTATAACAGGAAGAAACCTCCAGCAGAACCAGGCTCAGGGAGGGGCAGTCATCTGCCGCGACTGGTTGGGGTAAAAAGACAGATTGTGGAAGAGAGACAGAGATTAATAATAACTAGTGAATAAATGCAGAGTGTATAAGTATAAACAGTATAAAGAGGTGAATAAAAAGAAACACTCAATGTGTCATGGGAATCCCCCAGTACCCTACTGCAGCATAATTAAGGGATGGTTCAAGGTCACCTGATCCAGCCCTAACTATAAGCTTTATCGTAAAGGAAAG